>UCOM01000115.1:73920-134072 GCA_900474385.1 Ormyrus pomaceus
CCTCCGTGACTTTCGTTTTGTGTCCCAGTTCCTACTTCCTTGCTATTTTCACCTCCATTATTAGTGCTTGTAGTATGATGGTGACTGGAGCTACTTTCACTACTACCTGAGGCATGACTGGTTGCTTGATGTGATCCGGCAATACTTGATTCTCCTTGCTTGCCTCCGTGACTTTCGTTTTGCGTCCCAGTTCCTACTTCCTTGCTATTTTCACCTCCATTATTAGTGCTTGTAGTATGATGGTTAGTGGAGCTGCTTTCACTACTACCTGAGGCATGACTGGTACTTCCACTATTGCCTGAAATATGAGTGGTTGTTTGGTGTGTTCCGGCACTTGATTCCTCTTGCTTTCCTACGTTACTCTCGTTTTGTTGTTGGGCTAGCTTCTCTTCATGACCTTTTTGGGTTACAATATTTTCTTCTTTGTTTTGATCAACGTAATGAGTGTTACTTGACCCCTCATGTTGATTTAATGTAGTTCCAGAAGCATGTGTATGTCCGTGTTGTGTTACAGCAACTTCTGATTGGCTTTGCTTCTCCTTATGACTTTCATTGTGTGTGACAGTGCTCCCAATCTTATTATCACCATTATTAACAGTACTTGAACCATGCTGATCATCTGAGTTACTCCCACTGCTCTCTGTGGTATGAGTAATGAATATGGATTAAATGATTATTTTATTAATTTTATTAAAATATCACTAACATGATTATTTTATTACCTTGTCTGTATCGCGATGATTGTCGATGTATGGATCCACGGTGTGACCTTCTACCAGTTTCAAATCCTTTCCAATCATCAGCATTATGTGTTGAACGAATTTCATTTCTTTGGTTATAATCTGTGATTTTTTTATTTGTTTCGTGATCGTGACGATGATTTTTATTATACTGTGTAGTATATATATATTATTTAAATAGTAGTTTCCAATTACGTAAGTTAAATTATTATAGCTTATGAGCAGGAATAATTTGCTAATATTAATATTTTTTTTAGTTTTTTGGAATTTTTTAAAATTAATTATTAATCTTTTCTTTTATTAATAATTTGAATTTAAGATATTCCCTAATAATTAGAATCAGACATTAAATTAAACGCTTTTTTAGTATTTTTATTTTCAACAAATTATCTTTTTTACTTCTATAAAATGATGGAGTTCAATGATTAAATTTACTTACTGTATTATTTTTTTCTCTGTTCGGTCTTCTGTACCGAGACCGAGACACTTGTTCTACACCTGCTCGTGCAGAAATTGATTATGCTGTATTATTATTAGCTTATAATATATAATATAAGCGTATTTTACCTACCTGGTGATAAAGGATTAAGAACGTGGGCTTCATCACCATCGTGATGAACGTGACTTCCGTCATAACTTACTTGCTCTGTAAAATATAAACTTTGTTTAAAAAATATATCATTATTGAAATATTGGAACGTCTGTTTTTGTATTATTACCTGATAATTCTAAAAGAAGTACCCCTACTACAAAAATGGTTAAGAATACGTTCATCGCTGGTTAGTTTTTTCGCTCTGTTTTAAAAAATTGGATATGCTCCTGCGTTTCTTGTCATACGCAGTAAAATTATCAAACAGTTTAAAGGAATAACAAGAGTTTTAAACTTTTTCTGGAAGTATGTGTTTCATAAATTATTACTTTTTCGTGATTTTTTCTGATAAAATATTGCATTAAATTTAGTATAAGATAATACTATCAATTTATTCTTTTTACTCATTCTGTTAAAGACAATGATTTAAAAAAAATAGAATTATGTGTTAGAAAATTTTATTTTATTCTAATATGTTCATCTGACTACATTTTTCTTATTATAATTTCGAATAATACGCATAGAAAATCATCAGTTAATTTTTAATTAATTCGTAAATAACATTTAATTGCTTGTTAAACGATTTTCATAAATACAATGATTTTTATTTAGTAATTTCATATGAAAGTTTTTAAGTATTTAAACAGTGATACACTAATAACATATATATCTTTTATAAATAAGTGAGTATAATATACAAATGAACTTATAAAGTTAATTATCAATTGATATTTTTGTTAAAGATGGTACGGAAAACTTGGTTTGAAGCCATTTGCAAAAATATGGTTCTGATCATTTGACAAATGTTCATTTTGTCTGTTATAATACTCGATGTTCTCGGGAGGTACAAATCGATTGTAATAATCAAACGCAGCCTGCGGTTGTGGTTCATATGAATCGTAATAGGTATTTGGATATTGCTGTAAAAAATGGTTAATCGTATTAATTTGTTGTGGGTTTGGAGGAGGGAGCAAGTTTGTTGTTGCAGTCGCCGGCGTTGTAAATTCTACGTTAGAAACATTTTGCGAATAACCACCATAATAGTAATATCCGTTATGGTATTGAGGATGGGTATTGTTTTTATCTGGATATTGAGTGGTATTATTGGGTTGAGTTGAATTATTCATGGTAGTCATGTTCATAGTTTCGTTACTGATAGACATAGTAGTTGACATTTCAGCCGTAACTTCCTGTTCCTCTGTTTCTTCCGATGAAGTAGTAGGTGGACGAGTCATATTTATTGTTGTAGTTCTTGGAGTAGTTGCTCTTGAAGTGGTTCTGAGAGTAGTTGCTCTTGTGGTGCTAACATTACGTCTTGTTTGACGGCCATCGTCCTCTAGGTTTTGATCTATTTTATCATTTTCTACAAAATTTATGGTTGCTGCTTCCGCTAATAACTCCATATTTTTATTTGCCCCATTTATGATTCCTCCAAAGTTTTGTACTTTTTTAGTTTCTTCCGTAGTTGGCGCGAGGCTCGTTTGCTTTAAGCATAAATTTTTATCACATTAGTAAACTGTAGTTAAGGAAAATTATAATAAAGTTATTGACGCACTGCTTTTTTTTTCTTGAAAATAAGTTTAATTTATTTTAAAATGCTCACGCTCATATAACACGAATTTCTACTTTTCTTACATCTTTTAGTTTATATACTTTTAAACATTTTAAATATGTATTTATAAATTTATATTAATTTGCATATTCTTTTTAAAAGTTTTCCCAGAAGTTTATATGTATGTTATTGATAATTTTCTGCATTACTTCTTCCCACACTTGTTAAATTCGGACGTTAATGATTAAATAACTTAATTTTTTTAATATAATTTTGAAAGCTCCATACATTGTGTATGCAGATTTTGACTGCCAATATTTTTCACCTTAATTAAATTGTGTTTTTTGTAAATAAA
The DNA here is from genome assembly GCA_900474385.1 of Ormyrus pomaceus. Taxonomy (NCBI): domain Eukaryota; kingdom Metazoa; phylum Arthropoda; class Insecta; order Hymenoptera; family Ormyridae; genus Ormyrus; species Ormyrus pomaceus. The sequence continues at coordinate 77,157 of UCOM01000115.1, forward strand.
GCACACCTCGCCATATTTAATTAATTTACCTTCTCGTCGCCATCCACTGCCATTTTCATTTCAATTTTATCTTCAAGCAGCTGCTGATCATCATTCGGTATCTCATTCTCTCTCTCTCCCAGCATCAACAGAAAGTCTCCGTCCTGAACCTTATCGAGCAGGGTCGTGGGCTGGGCGGACGTGCTTTCCTGATTGCCGACACCTGGACTGCCGGCGGTGAACCAGTTCTTGGGATTGAAGATAGCGGCCAGGTAGCTCAGAGGGTCCCGGAAGAACGAGCTGAGGGGTGGCGGCTCGTAGACAGCGGCGACATACGGACCCCATCGGCTCGGCGGGAAATTGTAGCTCGCTGTTAACTGGGCAGGAACGTGATCGTAGACCGAATCGGCCCGATTTATAGGCGGAGGGGCGTGAGGATCCGGTAGACCTAAGCCCGCTACCACCGAGAATTTACCGAAGAAGCGGGGATTGCGACCAGATGGTGTTTTCGTTGTCGGCTTTGGGATTCGAAGTTTGTTTGAATTTCGTGCTGATTTCACGAGGGGTACGCCGTCCACGTGAACTGAAAATTTTAACAAAATTTTGTCTGATATTCTTATGATTTTACTACTGCAATTATATAGTAATTCTTAAAATTTTTCAATAATTCAATTTAGTAGGATAAAAAGTTGCTAAATAGAACCTAACTTGTTAGAATTAAGTAGAAACTTTCGCAACCCTTAAACCAATTTATCACGACATGCGTAAAACTAATACAAAAATAAGCCGTTACACTAGCTAATTTTTACTCTAAAAATAAATTTCGAACGTTTAACTTAGTTTATGAAATAATAATAAAAACTTTAAGAATTTCAAGACTTACTGAATTCATGGCAAAAAAGTATTGCAAGGAAGAAAGCACCCAGGCAGGATTTCGTCGACATTTTTACTCTGACAGGTGAAGTGAGAAACTAGAGAAAATGCGTAGCCTTTGGAGAAAGAATGAAACATGCGGGCATCGTCTGCCCCCATCGTTCACAAAATGTTTGTAGAAAGTGCAAGCACCTGATAATATATTCATTCTATTTCACGTAGATAATATAGTTATTAAAATTTTCTTTTTTCAAACAGAAATTGCGCGTTACACTTTTTCTAAGCAGTTCTTAGGGAATTCTTTGACGCCTTATTGCTACGCCATTATAAAAGAAATAGGTAGCACCGTAAAAAAACTAGCTGTACTGTAAATAATTATTTTTTATCTCTAATAATAAAGGCTAGATAAAGTAAATTTGTAATTTTTAATTTATTAAATGATTTAGATGAAAATAATTTTTAAAAATATGCGTTTTTAATAACTTATAAATTGAAATAATTTTAATTTTTAATGACTCGTACGCTCGTTTCTATAGTATTTAAATTGAAATTTAAAATATTGCCATTCGAGTCATTTAAGTTTACTGAAATAATTTTAAATAAACTAAATTAAATCTGTGCAAATTCATGGATGAATCTCTGCTAAAATTTAAATTTCACATTTGTATCTTAAAATAGGTAGGTTAATTCTAATAAATGTTATTGAATACGTTTCAATTGCAGCATTTGATTATTATTATATTTGTTACTTTATATGTAATATTATATGTATTTGCCATGAATAAACATGTAAAATAAAGATCAAATAATGACCAACTGCATAAATTGAACGTACTTATTAAGTTGTTTAAATTTTCTTTTAAAATTTTTTAACGACTATAATATTCAAAAATTTCAATACAATAAATAATTTGATATGATGGAGTCCAAGAATTTTCAATGGTTCAAAGAAATAAAGTGTAATTTTGTTAAAAAGACTTTTTTTTTCGTACAAAATAACAAAAAAAAATTAATTATTTTTATTTCTTTTTCATTTATTAAACAGTGTTTCTTTTGATCAGTAAAAAGTCTTTACTTATTTTTTAAGTAGTAGATTTCTTCTCAAAAAAAGTAGATGAATGTTCTTATTCGAAAGCAGTATTTATAATCCTGACTACTGTATTTGAAAGCGGTTTAAATTTAGCGCGTAAAATATATAGTTATCAAAAAAAGCCGCATAAAACAGGCGGCGCTCGTGACCATATCTTGCAGTTTGTTATTGTTGTCATTGCCTGATTGCACGTCGTGCATGTGTCGGTATTGTTTTTAAAATTTTGCGCATCGGTTGGAAGATGTCAAACATAAATTTAAATTCATCAACTAGCCAAGATGACGATAAGCCAGAAGACGAGACTGGATTAGACGAGCTGGCTGCTTCGATCGATTTTGCAGCACCGGCCAAGCAGGAGGCTCGAGCATTTTTGCGGGAACGCTTTCTACGAGTAATTACCGGTGTTGTTGGTAATAATTTATTTTAAAAATAAAATAATAAATATTGATTGCTGAGTCGCTAGATGTCTTTCTAGTTAATTAGATTCGTAAAAAATTACAAAAAAGTATTTAGTATCTTAATGTACTTAACTTCTAGTAACAAGTAAAACTGTGTTAATTTTACTTCTTAATTAAAAGAATTTAAAATTTGTTTACTGCTTTTATTTTTAAGTTAAAGTGGTACTTGAAATAAATTATACATTGTATTTTATTCAAATATATTTATTTATTACTAATCTTAATTAAAATAATTTACAATTGGCATTAATTAATAGTTTCTTATTTCAGGTAAACCAGCGAAGTTTCAGTTATACGAAAATACTAGTGTAAATGCTGAATTTCGTGGCTGTGATATTGATTTTTTCGAATTGTATGTTAGAAACTTAACAACACCACTGGGCACAATACCAGAGGCTATACTCAGAAGTAGCGATGTTATAGTCTTAGAAATGGAAAAGATATAAATAAACATACAAATTTAAACTAACTTTTATACCATAATGTAAAAATTTTATTGTATAACGTATTATAACTAATGTATTTACATTTGGTCTACTTATGATCGTCTCATGGCCATCATTGTGTTTATTTCTGAAATAATACGTCGAAGATGTTCAATGATTTCTTTGAGTTGTCTGTTTCTCTGAACAAGTTGCTAAAACAAATAGAATATATTAATTTATAAGATGTAAAAAGTGAAATGTAGTACAATGTTTTAAATTTTTTTAATAAAGCTGGTTAATAAAAATCTCATATATTATTAAAATCGTTTGGTATTTTAATTTGATTAGTAGGGATAAAATAATGAATATTTTACATACTTCCATGACTTCTTTGTTCTCTTCAGAGGCAAGTCGATATGCTTCTGAAGCTTTCTTTTCATCAGACTTCATGTCCCATTCTTCTTTGATAGGAATTAAGCTTTCAATGTGAGTGTACTCCATTCCTTGAAGTTGACAATTTTCATTACATTTTTCGTAAATAACCCTAAGACGCTTAAAAAGTAGACTAATTGTTTTTAGTTGATCCTGAATTTTTGTTTTCTTTTCAGTTGCGTGACTCTGTCCTTGAGGAGTACCTAAAATTATATGAGTAAAAATATATAAATTCTACATTACATACTAATTTTCTTTCACATAAGATTTAATTTAAAAAATATTTTGTATTCAGTACAAAATTTATTTAAAATATATGTAAACAAGTTTTGCAAAAATTAAAAGGTAATTGGTCAACGGTTTAAAAATAACAAACCATTAGGAGGCTGCATGACTTTCATGAGTTGAAAGAGCTCCATCATTCTGGAAACGATTTCTTGAACAGTCTCTTGTCCTAACTTGCAAAGACTAGCTGTGTTGATATCCCTGTTACCCTGTCTTTGCGAAGGAGGCTGATTCTGAGGAACTGGTATTTGAGATGCACCGCTAGGTGCACCTGCTTGATTATTTTGAGCTAGAGCAGCCTGTTGCTGTTGTTGCTGCATATGCATTTGTTGCTGATGCTGCAACGGTGGCGGAATCACCTGCTGCTGATTCATAACTTGTTGGGCATTTAACATTCCTAAAGCATTAGGACTTACACCTCCTGCGACACCACTAGTAAACTGCTGTGGACTCACCATCCCTAAAAGTAATTTGTATTAAACTTCAAAAATGAAAAATGTATGAATTAACCTAATGAATTTCCTCATTCTTATAGACTGCAATTGAAAATTAAATAACAAGCTTTATATTTTATGATAAAAAGTATAATTCTCAAATGTTTATTGAGATGATATCTTATAGAAGAAAGATACAATATTTATACATTTTTAATATTAAATTTAATAAGAATAAAAGACCATTTTAATAAAATTAAAGTTAAAATTTTATTTTATACCTTGCTGTGGGCCCATTAATCCTGATACCATTTGGCCTCCACCAAATTGATTGCGAATTGCATTTGGTTGGGTATTTGGAAAGCCAGTAGGGAACGGATGCTGTGGTCCAGCCATGTCTTTTACAATTTCTGGTTCGCCGCTTACTTTTTTTTCTTCAGTTTCTCCAACCACCCTTAAGTTATTTTCTCCGTTTGATTCAACTGAATATCTGTAAAATTAGCAGGTATCTAAGTATTTCAAAAGTTAATGTAATAATTAATATAAAAGTTAAAAATATATTTAATTTCTTTGCTCTACTATAATTAATAAATAATATTATAGTAATAATTCAATAATAAAATTAGTCAAGAAGTTTTAACGAAAATTCTGAATATACTCTATTTTAAATGCTTGTGTCACTTCTTTATTGATTTGATTTTCGGTGGAGAGAAACGTGGCACGATGCAATGGCATCAGTCAAGATGAAGCCATTGAATTTTCTAACACGCCATGGAAAATGCGTCGAGATTTCCACGTTTTCCATTCCAATTTTCTAAAAACTAGATCTACTTACTATTTTTCAAATTTCGTCTGCCACCCCCTCCCCACTTTTATAAACACGTGGGTATTCAGAACAATTACATTTTCGTATACAAATAAACATTCGTAATTCTACAAACTACGGCTTTTCCAAGGTTTCTTTGGAAAATTCGGTAGGTTAATCAGGTAATGTAGCGTTGTTTTGGCATCTTCGAAACTGTGCACCACTGTTTCTCTTTATTGCCACGTGATGGCATCCGCATTCAAAAGCTAATGACGTCATTCATGACGTCGTATGTTGTTGTGCGCTTTTCGAATTTCACTGGTTCCGTTAAATGCGCGCCAAATTTGAAAATCAAAAAGTAATGTACCGTTACTAAACTAACTATTGTTTTAAAAGAATATTATTAATTAACTGAAAAATAATATTAATTTATTGAAATATTACTACTTATTAATTTAGCAACTGTTAGATTAAAAATATAAACCCATAGTGTAGTTTTTAAAATAAAATTATACTTATGTCTTTCGTACCGTCGATGATTATCATTTTTGATGATTTCAACTTCTGGTCTGTCTGAATTAGTATCCGTTTCAGCTGATGAAGATTGTTTCTCTGATACTTGCGTTTGAGGATTTTCTCGAAGTTCCGGTTCAAGTGGCGGTGCTTGAGCTTCAGTTTCTTTAAGTTCTTTTTGAGTTTCTTTTTCTACTTTTTCCTCTTCCTTTTGAGTTTCTTTTTCTACTTTTTCCTCTTCCTTTTGAGTTTCTTTTTCTACTTTTTCCTCTTCTTTTTGAATTTCTTTTTCATCTTTCTCTTCTTTCTTTTCTACAATTTCTTCTACTTTTGCTACTATTTCCACTTCTTTCCCTTCTTCAAGTTCAAGAATTTTCGGCCCTCCTGCTTTTGATTTAAACGTTGCAGGCGCTGATTGCGTTTCTGCAGAATCTGTTTCCCTTGACTCAGAGTCTGTTTCGTCATCAGATTCTAATAATGCATCTTCTTCATCAGTATCTGCTTTTGTACGTTCTATTTCGGCATTCGCTGCTTCTACTGCTGCAATCAACGCGTCTAAGTCTGCATTCAATTTTTCTGCGTCTACAATATCTGATTCTGTTTCTGCACTCTCTAATTTTAGGTCTGCAAATACTGATTCTGTTTCTACAAGCTCTGATCCAGCTTGCTCAGTTTCGGATGGTTTTTCATTTCTGTTAGAAGATGTGGATGAGTCCGCAGTGGTTGAATCTGGTTCCTCCATTATTAAAAATAATTCAGTGCCGAACAGCTTCCAAAAGTTCTAAACGTAAATTAAAAAAACTTTATTATAAGTTGCTAAAGGGAGATGATCCTATGTTTGGAAATGACAGAAATAGCGGAATACTAACAATTTATTTTGACACTCTTACCTTCGTAATGTCTTTAGGCGAATAAATTTTGCAGCTGTAATTTAAATTTGATAATCGAATAGCCATAATAAGTTTGTAACTAATACGTATAGATTAACTTAATCAAAATATTTCTTGTATTTATATTTATATTGAGGTAAGAGAATATTGTTGTTTTTATTTCAACTTCTAAAAGTTTGTGGAAAGATTCAACACTTATACATATAACTCAAGTAAAAGCGTGAAAATTAAATTTATTAAAATTATAACAAAAATTCATAAGTCTGCTAAAATAATATTGTAGAATGTAAAGATATATGCAGCTGTAAATTTTTGTGAGGTAACAATGAAACTAACAGCAGGAGACAATGTAGGTCTCATACTTTACATTTTCCATAAAGTAAATTATATTTAAAGCCAAATTTAATGGATTTGTAAATGCTTTAATTGAAGCAGTAATAAAAAGATTTTAAAAAGATTGAAAATGCGTAACTTTAAGTATAAAATTAAAGTTTTACTCTTTCGATTAGTTTTTTCGATATTATGTAGTTCGATATGTACAGTTGATTATTATTAATCAGTAATTATGAAAACTTTTTGCACATGCAACTTATAAAATTTAAAGCAGATCAATAATATGATAATAATTATAAAGTAATAGAAAGTTTTTAAATAATTATAGGTTTGGAAGTATTTTGAATTTTTATTTAATTGTATTTGTACGTCATTTTTATTCATTTAATTTGCACAATCTTTTTTATTTATTAAAAATTCTACAATAGATTTTTTCGCAACGAAACGTTGTAAAATTATAATAAAAAATAGAAAACGTACAATCAGAATATCATTTTTATTCTTACATTAATAATAAAATGTCGTATAAAATAGTTGTAAATTATTCATAACAAATATAAACTTATAATTTATACATAAATTTTAATAAAAAGATTTTTGTACTGAATATACATTTTTGAAACTTTAAGACCTACTTTAAGCATTTATCGTACAATAATCTAGTCGAAGAACAAGCTAAAAGTGCCGTTACACGAATATTTTAAATAAAATATTCTAAATTTTTCTAGCCCAAGACTCTGTACATTCTCTAAACTCAATGTACTTTAGAATTGGTGCATTTTTTTTTATTTTTTTCACCGTGGTTACCATTGAAAGTCAATTTTTCTGTATAGACAAGCTCTTTTTAATGGGTTATACGATTGCGGTATTCATTCGCAGCAGTTGCCAGAGTCATCTGACGATTCCACGCTGACATGTAATCGTGACAGCAAATTCAAAAACTACAAGTGGACTAGTATAAGAATCATTTATTATTTCCTTCTTCTTCTTTAATCACTTTTTTAATCTTTTCAATGTCGATGTCACGTGGCCGAGCTTTCTGGTATATCTGAAAAAAAAGGTTTCGTTGTAAGTTACATTCGCTTTCACTAATACTAAATAGATCAATTCTTTTGGTCCTTTACCTTCATCACAACAGATTCCTTTTCCGAGGGTTTGGGTTTCACCTCAGGTTTCTTCGGTAAAGTATAAATTAATTGCTGAGGCGGCCTAGAGTTCGGTTTGACTGCGTTGTCCTCTGTAGATTCGATTGGAACCTCATTTTTATGAGATAAATCTTGAGTTTCGATCACAGGTTCGTTCAGTCGGTTTTCCCGAATATTCTAAAAAATAATTTTATTCAAACCAGGCTCTGGTTTTGCTAGATACTTTCGTGATAAATAAAGCAAACTTTACGGTGGATTCGTGGAAAGCCGCAGCAAGAGCTGGGTTAATTTCTTCTAAAGGTTGATCGCCGTGTCGGATGTACACGGGGATGTAGCCAGGAATCTCTGGCAAGTATTGTAGAGGTAGTGCATCTAAACAAAAAAGATTTATTGGTTAAAAGACATTTTTAATTGAAAAAGTAATTTTTTTTTTTTATAATTAAGATTTTACTTTCTCTCAGAGAAAGCCGTTAATTCAATGAATTTTCTTGCTTTTAGGTCACTTAACCGTAGAATTTTCCGAAGTAAGCCCGTTTAGTTGTTGTAGATATCAACGAATTTATCAAGTTGCAAACAATTTTATAGAAAGGCAAGTACTTAATCTAATTTTAATTATGTCTTATACAATATTAATAAATTTAGCACATCGGCGGGATTATTATTTTATTTTAATTATCTAATTATGTATTTTTTTTATTTTATTTAAAAACAAAATTGTAGGATTCTCATTAAAGAAATAACAATTTTAATCACAGATCTGATTAATTTGATTGCGAACACTAAGCTCAGTAACATAAGTGCGTTAAAATTAACTGAAAACTTAATTATTGTAAATAACTAACAGCAATTCTGCAAATGCTAAACGGCGAAATAATAAAAATTCAGAAAAAACTATGCGGACATAAGATGGTTATTGACTGTGCCAAGCTATCCAAGAACGATTTAGCGATCAGTGCCGATAAACAACGCGGTGAAATTAAAAATGCACAGCGGGTACACGGCGACGTTAAATAACACGTTTCCCGTTAAACAACCAGTCATTATCCGCAAATGAATTCCCATAAATTGCCACACCATTCATTCCTCCGCCAAAATGCAGCCCTCAAAAATGTAATCTCCGACCAGAGACCCCCCCGTTGCCACACTGTCCCAACCCGAGCCACCAGTCACAAAAATCACTCGTTGCACTCGAGCCCGACACTGAAAAAGCCCGCAATAACCGCCTGCACCCCGGCGCCCATTAACTTTCTCCCGATCTCGTGTCATGTAGGCCAAGAGGCTCTCTCTCCGCGGCTCTCCGTGAAATCAGAACTCACTGGTCCGATGGAGCGCGAGTAGGAGCAGAAGTAAAAGCGGCGCTCTCCGGCCGGCAGCGGCGGCGGCGGCCCCAGGCTTCAGCATCCCGCTCGCGGCTCGCAGCATCTCCGGACTCGTACTGGGCCGGCGGCCCGGCGCGCTTTCAGCTTTATACCACCTACCGCCCCGGCGCGTCTCTCTCCCCTTTTTTTTCGACGCCTCCTCCTCCTCCTCCTCCTGCGCCTCCTCGCGAAAGAGAAAGAGGAGGAGGAGGAGGGACGACTCGCGCATAATGTACCCCCGGGGGGGTTCCGTTAATGCCTCGGCCCGAAAGACGCGCGAGGACGCGCCTGATTATGCGCGCCTTTTCGGCAAAGGGATGCTGCTCCGCCTCGGCGAGCGGGCTTGTTTTTGTCGCGATTATTTTAATGGGGATCTAAGGCCTGCCGGAGGATTTCGCCGAGAATGGGGGGCTTTGTGAGGCCCGAGTAATTTGGATCTTTTCTTTTTGGGAATGCAGGATTCTTTAATTAGGAGCGAGTTGTCGGTGTGAACGCTCGAGCTGCGCCGGGAATTCGGGCTTTAAATTCAGCGCCGCCGTTTTTAAGCAGATACTTTGCGCGGCGGGTCGGGTTGGTGAATAAACTTTGGGTTTTGCAAAGATCTTACTTTTGAGCTTGTGCAATTGTCGTAAATTAAGTTTTTGTACAATCCGAAACGACGATTAAGAGTCGAACAAAGATTTTAAATGTTAATTTTCGTTTTGTAGATCTAAAAAAAAAGGACCAATTTCAACGGTTGAACTCTGTCTGCAACCTGGTTCTTGTGGCTTCCCTTCATTTTTATTATTTTTTGGAGCGCCAAAATCGACACCATTCTTTCGACGCCCGGACGAATAACTGGAATTTCTGCTTTTTATGTTAACAGTAACAAAGTTATTATTTCGGTGTTTTTCATTCTTAATAAGACTTTTGAGGCCGTCCATCAAAGTACGTAATTTAGGCTAATTATATGTCATGCTTAAGGAGAACCAACATTTTAAATCATTTAATGAATCTCTGCTAGCACGTAATTATATGCAAGAGCGCTAATTTAATCTTTTCTGTTAAATCGAATTAAAAACTTATCTAACGCACAAAAGCTAAATAGAATATGATTAAAAGTAACATTTAAATACAATCTTATTTTATCTTTATTTGATTCCAAAGTGAAAAACAGAGTATTTATGATTTACTTTTTTATAAACTACGATCAATAATTCTGCCCTTTGTGCCAACTATGAACATTATTTTAGCGTGTTCGCTATAGTACAATCGTTTTACCAAATGTAGACACATTTATGAACTTTGAAACATTTTCATGACTTATAGTCACGATTTATTACATAATCTATGATAAATTGCCCCATCAATCCCAACATGACTAATAAGCGCGGATCAATGAAGCTAATTTTTCGTTTCCCAAATCCCCTAAATTTTCCAATAAAAAGCTCAACTACACGGAAGCCACCTGGCCTGCCCCAAAAACCCGAAGCCCACGAACCATCGACATTGTCGCGATCGATTCCGCCACCGTCTGCGTGCCGGATCGTCGACGCGCCGCGCGGCATATCCTCGGCTCCGAGTGAAAGTCTTCTCCGATATTTTTTCGCCTCAGGGTCGATCGCGCGGCCGATAAGAATCGCGCGCGGATCGAGAGTCGCGCGAGGAGGAAGAAAAAAGAAAAAAAAGTTACGATTACGATTGCGCGCCACTTTTGTCGGCGCGGAGCGTACAAGTGTCGGCGGTCTGTTGCAGCGGGCGCGTTCCTGGTTCGTTATGTCACTGGCACGACGACGCATCCGATGAATCACCAGGAGTTTGACTGGATTCATAATGACTTCATTATTCCGATTTTTATCGTGTCGATGTCTGAGGAGACACGCGCGATGTATCGGATTATTGTTGCGGAGTGGAGGTAGGCGAGTGCAGGCGCTGCTTCTGAAGCGGAGTAAAGGCTCTTCTTGGGTGCTGGAATGGGTGCTGTTACCAGTGATATACGGCTTTTAGATTTTTGCCGCGCGGAGAAAAATATTTTATAGTAAAGTCATCGCGAACGGTGGAAACAAAAAAATTTTTTTTTTCTCCGAGTATATAGTTGCTGAAGTTTGTGATGAAATTATTACTTTCTTTATTCTGAGAACTATTCAAAAGACGTGATTAAAAATTTATTTTATATTAGTATTTCTTTTTATTACAATATAGTTGATGTCATTCGATTTAATTAGAGAAACAAATAATCAAACAAGAAATATAATGATTTTCCAAATAATGTAAAAAAAACTTTTCAAAGGCCTTGGCGATTACACAACCTTCCTGAAATAATGATTGTGTATAAATTGAAGGTTATTACAGTTCAAACTCGTATTAATCAAAATTTCCGTAAATAAAACGTCACAATCAATCTTTGAAGTAGGTTATAAACTTAACAAGTAAGTATTTAAATAAAAAATATGTTTGCGTTATAAATTTTCTTTTTTCCGATATTTACCCAATTTTGAAGAACAGCCTCAGACAAATTGAACGAGACGATTAATTTATTAAAATGCTATTTAAACATTCATTGTAAAAATAATTCTTTATTTGCCATAATATTATTGTAAACAAATGTCACAAGCGTTTATCTTGTACTGCTTTTACAATCAAATACATATTTATTAGCTACTCGATTATTTATACAAATATTATCGTGTATTCCGCTTTATCTTTATTGAAGGCTTCTCTTCTTTGTTCAAAACGCCACACATATAAAAACAACAAACAATTGAATTCACCTGCAGGATAAAGAAATCACCTATAAACTCAATCAAACGCAGAGGAAAAAACCAATCGGGCGGATAAAAGCGCGCACCGAAACGGCCAACAAAGAGCGACGAAAGCGCAAGAGGCGAAATTGCCGAGGCAACTTCTCGGATTTCTCCGCAACAAAAGAGCGGATTGACGGCTAAAGCAGCCCCGGCCACTTTTGCCGATGCAAAATAACACGGCGGAGCCTCCCGCTCTCGGCACGCCACACTTCGGCAAAGTTCGCAAATCGGTCATATACCTCGCGATAGAATCGTCCGTCGAGACGCAAAGTGTGAGGATCCGTAAAAAATCGGAGGAGAAATAATGACCCTCGGGACAAAAAGCCTAACTGTAGCTTTCGAAAAAGGAAAAAGTGAGACGGAGAGAGAGGCGTATAATTACGGATTCTTGAGAAAAATGTCTTTCTTAATTACCTCGAGGCCGTTAAATTGTCAAACATCTTATTCTCTCTCAATTTTATTTACAAAAATATTATTCAAACCAACGTTTTTTTAATGTTTTTTTAATATTCCAAAATCAATAATTCAACGAGTGAACTCAATTTACCAGCCAATACATTCGCGCAGAATTATCTATCAACAGCGCGGTCTCGCAGAAGAATCGACCGAGCCGGCAAGTCGTTTTTCAAAAGGGCCGTAATACACGAAAATTGCTTCAAGGAATATGATCCACCTGTCGTGACCTTGCCGAGGGTATTAACGGCGGTCCCCGTCTCCGGTACCGAGCGGCTGCGGCGGCGGCCTTCGGAATTTAACGCTCGCTCCTGCTCCCCTTTCGGCTTTTACATCCTCGTTCGAGCGCGCGAAAGTCTTCGGCAGCTTTTCTGTACGCGACTCGCGAATGCAGCCGCCGTGCTAAAAGGCGATTTTCACTTTGGGATTTCTTGGCCGACGAGCGGCGATTTTCACTTGTTTAGCGCCTGGATTTGCTAATTGAGTGGCAGTTAATTGGCAGCGATGAGCTCCGCGATGGAGAAATTGGAGAAATGCAGGCGATTTGAGAGTAATTTGGGTGAAGAACGTGTTTTTTAATCTGTACGTTTTTTTTTATTAAGGATTTGGGTTGTTGAAATTTACATATCTAAGATTTCAGCTAATTTTTCTTTTTTCTTTTCTAATAATGGATGCTTCTTTTTTGGTTTTTCTGTGGATGCTTCTTTCTCGGGCTCTTCCTTCTTTGGCTCTTTCTTCTTCTTCGGTGGTTCTTCTTCCTCTTCTACAAAAAAACATGCATTAAAAAGATTATTTAAGAATCTATTAATAAATGACACTAAAATCAATAGTTTAAGAGCATATCCAAATTGCAAACATATTTGACAACTGTCTGCAAAATTAACACTTTTGTTAAAGAAACTAATAAAGTACTTATGTCAAAAAGCATCATAAATCCACATGTAAAGTTCTTTACCTTCATCGTCTATGCACTTGAATTTTCTGCAAGGAGGAGCTTTCGGGCATTCTTTGGACCGTCCAGAATGTTCCTTAGGTGGTCCCCTCCATTCAGGTGATCCGTGGTGATGATCATATCCATGGTCCCAATCGTCATATCCGCCATGGTGACCTGGTGGACCATGATGATAATCATCGTGATAACCTCCGCCGTGATGGTAATCATCGTGATAACCTCCGTGTCCCCAAGCGGAAACGCTAAACGCACAGAATAAAACAAGTAGGCAGAAAATTTTTAAATCCATTGTTCGTCGTTGGTTTTCTAGAATCTTGAGAATGGTACGTAAGTGCTATCGATATATAGGAAACTATTCGTGTTAAACATGTCGAAGCACTTTATTTTAATGATTTCCTGGTCACGCACTAATCGTAAAGTAATATGATAATATGAAAATTATTCCATAAAGTGGCAAGCACATAATTGTAATTATTAATAAAACATTGTATTTAAAAGACTTGCAAACTAAAAATTATTAAGTAAAGAAACAAAACAGTTTTTATTTAATTGCGTCAACTTCGCAATATCGTCATTTCAATTTTCCGGAACATGTTATTTACACTTTTTCTGCATACAAAAGCCCTGCTTAACACATCCGCGTTATGTCGAATCACAGACTCGCGAATAATGATTCACTAATTACAATCGCACGACGCACAATTTCCCAAATAAAAAAAATTTGCGCGCAGCTGAATTTTCGAGATTCCTCCTTTAATACCGTCAATTGAAGTGTAACGGGGTTCCTCGCATTATCTCGTAATTCACGCGAGAGCGAGCCTCGGATAGCACGTGACCGCAGTTATCCGAGCTGCATATATTAACACAGATTACTGGTTTTCGATCGGGAGTACATCGATCCCGCGCGCTCATCGAGAGCACCACACTTTATCCGCCCGCCCTCTCGTGTATCGGAGCGCTGTAAATTTAGAAAGTAAACGATACTGGCTTATTAAAATGCTCTTGTTGGTTTTACTTTCTGATCGATGACGGATAGAAAAGGAGTATTAGTCTTCGCGGGTACGGCTTAGCCTGGGTATATATATACGCGTAAGTGCCCGGACTCAATTGCCCTGTACAAACAGGGTAATTATTCATGCCGACACTACAGGAAGACTGTTATGGTGATTTAGGTAAGTGCATCAAATTGTCAATCAAAAATCATCTCACGGTAATATTTATCGAGACAAATATGTTCCAGTTGCGGGCACACGTGACCTTAATAGTTTGAAAGCTGAAAGCGTTTTTGTTAAATTTTTCGAGTTACTATATACGTCTTTATTTTGCAATATACATGAATAAAATATAATATTTCATGTGGAATATAATTATTATCAAATTAATAATTGCTACATCGTCGTGAAAAAAGCATAAAACTGTTCTCGAAGCAATAAAACTTTGAAAACTATACGTCAAGCACCAAGAATAAACTCTGCTTATCATCTTTTATTTAGCAACTAATAATATTTGCTTAAGAAAGGCCGAACTCCATCAAGCCCAGCAGGGGCCATTCAGCCCCTCTAACTGCACAGTTAATTTCAACTCGTTTCGGAGCCCCGCAACAAGCAATTTCTCACCGCATTACCCCCGAGTTCGAAGATTGGGCCGACGATTTAATTGGTTATCGAAGAAACGCCGCTCGCAGGGCCCTTTTTTCGCACGCGAACCCCGCGAGGCAATTTCCCCCCCGCCTCGGCTCGCGCCGAGGAACTTTTAACAGTTCGCCCGGGTAATTTCGGAAACGGCGAGCTCGTTTCTCTTTTTTTTTCCCCAACTGATAGCAGAAGCGGGCGCATCGATCGGTTAACCGGCGGGGAACCGGTTTCGGGCTCACGGATCTCGGTCCAGATCCAATTGCCGTGCGGCAGCGCCGCCTCGCGCGATATTTTCAGCCGTTAATGCGTGCACCGCAAAGGGAACAATCGCTTTTCTCTGGTTAGAGGCTGACCTGTAGTTTGGCTATAAATAGATGAGGCTTGGTTCGTGACTTGATAAGTAATAATTCACTTATGTAATAGCGATTGTCAAATTATTTAATGACGATGTTGACGTAACGTTTATGGGAGAAAAACGTTTTAAAGCGCCATTTTTTACCTTAATTAAGTAACAAAATTATCTCATCAAATGCCGTCTAAGCAATGCAAATGGTAGAAGTATTTAACATTTTTACAATCTTCCTTCGGAGGAATCCATTATGCCGCGGAGTTGCTGGAAAAACTGCACGCTGCATAATTCAATAAGCATTCCTTCGCGTCTCTCAAAATTTATCGAGATCATTGATCATTTCTCTATTGTTGCGAGAGAAATAAAGCAGCGACTCTCGAGCGGAGAAGAGAATCGAGTCGAGATCTTCGGACGCGCGTTTACAGTTAGGCAGCATGGAAGAATTTCCATTTTACACGGCGCTCGACGTGTCGTCCTCTTGCAGTTATTATACAAATGCGTAAGTGAAAGATTTCTGCCGACTGAAAAATATCGTGAGTAAGTAGAGTCTTACCTAAGTAGCTGCGCAGTCACGGAGGAGACGGGTTTGCGTGTAAATGATTAGGTCCTTTGTTATTGCCTCTTTATGAGAGGGGAATCGCGAGTGTATATATTTAAAAGTAGCGATGAATTAGTCATCCTCTTTTTTCTTTTTTTTTTCTTACGACAATGTAGAGCCTAATGCAAAAGAAATAGTCGTCGTGGAAGATAGCAATTTCAAGAGTTTTTCCTTGGAAGGTAAAAATTTATGATGGAATGAGTTACTTAATGCCGCTGGTATAATAAGGGGTTTAATCGTTATTAAATATTTGATCTGATGAGAATCTGTTAATTGAATGTTGTTAACGGTTCTTTATCATAATAGGGATCGTTTAGTAATCGACTGCATAGTAAAATACCTCGTTTTAAAAAAACAAGCAAAACTAATAGAAAATTACTCACAATGATATCTATTATTTACGGAAAAGTTTTCAATTTTTTTATTATAGTTCCTTTTTTCGGGCGATCGATATCACAAAAGTTTTTGTATTTACCCACAAATGGCCTTTTTTTCGTTTCATTAGCCCGACCCTCCGAGAAATTGCCTCGTTTCGCTGGTTTGTAATTACATCAAATCGCTCCGGTCACCGTTCGGTCGACGACCGTCGTAAAATATTGAATCTGCCTTAATTAATCAATCGAACGAAAAGCTTGTAAATCAGTTTTAATATTGAATTTTTTTAGAAAAACAATTTTATTATTCTTGTGAAAACCATTAACTCATGCGCGCTTCTATATATTGTATAATAAATTCAGTTTCACGATGTCGCCCAAAACGACCATCAAATCTAAAATAATCACGTTTTTGAAAATTCACTTCTAACAACTCAATGCCAAACTACGCGGGGAAAGTAATGATAAATCGTGCATGAAAATCGACCGCTCTAACTCAAGCCCAACGATCTCTCCAACGCGGCCTGTCGTTAACCAATAGATCGCTCTCCTCTTAGCCGCGAACGACTGCCGATATACCGCTGCAGCCTAACCTTTTTCCAATCTTCTCCGGCGCGCACGTCCATCAACCAGGACAATATATATATCGGCCCGCGCTCCCCCCCCCGGGCTGCCCCCGAAAGCCCATTGGAACGTAGGCGTGCGCCGAGCGAATGACCCGTAAACCCAGATATCGACAGCATCTCGGCCGAGACCTACACTCGCTCGATACGTGTCCCGAGGCGTCGGTGCTCTTTCATCGAACGGCGCGCGTCGTTTTCCAAGTCCTTTCGTTTCGACCGACGCCGAGTGAACAACGGCGCGCGATTTCGCGGGAAGTCTCCGAGGAGTGAATCGAGGAAGAAAAATGCCGTTCGATCGAAAGTTACGTAAGTGCCTCCGGGTTTGGCGGACTCATTATGCTGATGCTTTTTTTACATAAGGAGGTAGATATCACTCTAAAGATCCTACGTTTCCTGAATTTTATAGCCGTCGATGTGTGTGGTAATGCTGAATTTAAATTTGGGGTTCTGAGTAAAGAACGTTTTGTCGAGTTGTGTTTGCTTTTTTAATGGAAGTTATTGCTTTAAAAGTAAGCGTTGTACAGAAAATGTAAAAAAAAACTTAAACTAATGTGATAATAATTCGTAAATTATATTATAATCAAAAAAAGTTTGTAATAAAATGAGGTTTTTATCAATATTTTACTCATATTTCGTGCTTAACTAAGCATTATACAATATTTTATAACAGTTTTATGATTTACACGTGCATCCTTCCTTAATAAATTTTATCAAACACAATAAATGTTTCTTATTAATATTCCCAAAAAAGTGAAACTTTTAACAATGGTATTTATTCTAATTATAATTAATTCACATTATAATTTCCAAAATCAAACAACAATAAGACCCAAAAAGGTGTCCGCAGACTTGCAGACAAGTGCAGTAAACGAAAACTGCCGGCAAACTACGGACGTCTACCGTTACGCACATATACAGCAAAGCTGCTCGGCGGTCTCCAACATTTTACAGCAACAGCAAAAGCCACTGTAAACGGAAGCGAAAAATTGCAAGCGGCAACCCGGTCACGTTATCTCGGCCTTCTGGCATCGCCTGGCAACACGGTACAAGCGGATCCCGCGCGGCTAGCAAAAAACAATTACACGGGCCTTGGCCAAGGGTTCGAGAATGGCCGGCGATTGATTTTTATCCTCCGAGCACGCTTTCAGATACGCCACGCTCTTCCGGCATCTTTTTTGCGGCTATCTTTCAACGGGCCCGGCGGTATATACATCAGGGTCGTTCTCGATCTTGGGATGGCTAGAATTCCGGATGTATCGAATCGAACAATGGCCGGTGAGAGATCTCTTTTTTTTTTTAGTATCGGCGATTCTGCGATGTTTGAACAAGCCGTTGATGAAATTTTTTACGTTTGTTTTGCGCGAAGTTTATAAAAAAAATTATACGACTAGAAACTAATTAAACTTTTCTTCTTTCGATACAATTTTTTTGAGATCAGTCTTGTCCAGTGGTGTGCTTTTCAGCAGCTAAAAAAAAATTTAAATATAGTTAAAAACAGCATTTTTTCGTTTTTAATAAAATAGATTTAAATTTTACCTCTGACAGAATGGACTCCTTTTCGATATTAGGTGAATTCTGTGAAAGATCTATACTTGGGGATAACACGTAAAGAAGTTGCTTTCGTGGTATCTGCAATTTAGAGTTTTCTTCGGTTAGATTATTTTCTTTGAGGTCCAACGATACTGAATTGTCGTCTTTGGATTCCTTATTTATATTGCTTACTCCAGACTCGTTCGACTGAATATGCTGTATATTCTAAAAATAACAGTAATGAACGTCCATGAGAAATATTTTACAAATAGATTTATGAAGCTATTTTTATCCCCCTATGTTAATGGAACGATGAACGATTATTTCAGATTAATTAGTCGTAATTTATGAAAATCTTTTTATAATAGCGATTAATTAGCCATCGTGAAAACAGAGTTTCAAATTAATTTTCTTACAGTAACCTGCGCGCCTGCAGGTATTGCAAGACGTCATACACCTTGCTTGGTTACAAGTCTCAACTCTTTTATGAACAGTTCATTCATTTTCAAGGTATGCAAAATGAATTTTTTCAGAACTCAAAATAATTTGTTAAAATTTTAGAAATTTCTATATGTTAGTCTGTTACCACAAAAAATTTCTAAATTATAAGATTGTAAATATTTTTATATTAAGAAAAACTGCTTTTACTTGTGATTTCAATTGATCCATAAGAATAATTGTACCTTTTGAGAAGCAGTTGATTCACCAAAAGCTTCAGCCAACAACGGGTTGATTTCTTCTAGCGGTTGGTCGCCATATCTAATATATACGGGTATGTATCCGGGTATTTCTCGTAAGTACTGCAATGGTAATGCATCTAAAATGATTAAAATAAATGAATATCTTGCTAGAATAATATTCTTCTTAAAGACTATTCTCAAAAGAGATTTTATTTTAATATTTTAAAAACTGGATTAGAAGTTGGATCATGAATGAATTTAACATTGATTTATGCACACAACACAGAAGTTAAAATATACTTTTCAATTAAATTTCGCGATAACTGACAATCAGCATTGCAAATTTGAAGATAACCAGTGGTAATATTTTATAATTCTTATGTCATTTTTGCTTGCATCATTAAATAACATTATGATAAAAATCTGTACAATAAAAAAAAGTTATAAATGTACAGTTACAAACAATTATATCAGTTTCCAATAATAGAAAACACTATGAAAACAGGCTCGTTGATTAATGACACGCAAATTTTTCATATCAAAATGATGCCTTTGGCAACGTTTTTTTAACGACAGGTATGCATTTTTTATTACGAATTTCCGAGAACCCATTGCAGCTTAACACTTCTAAATATATTCTAAATTCTGCAAGAGCCGTCTTGATACATCATTCGAAATAAAATTTATTACAACAACAAAAAAACAAGAAGCTTACAGGAAAAGAAACTTATCAAAATATAAACCATCATTTACTGATATAACACTTTTCTCTAACAAACCGGAAATGCAAATCCAAAACAACATATCCACCAAAGCCACCTTCCTCGAATCACCGAATTTTCACTGGTAAAGCGGGCAATAATTGAAAACACTCACTGGCATGAGCCGCGAGAAGCAGCAGCAGAAAAAGTGGCGCGATCGCGCCGAGATAAGCGCGACGACCAGCGCTCGCGTGTCTTAGCATCGCGCCGGCTCGCATCTCTGGATCACCACTGGTCAAGAGGGCAGATGTACTATCTACTTTATACTATTCGCGCTCTCTTGCCTCCTACTTTTCTCCTCGGCAAGTAGGTAGGGAAAGGAGGTACGTGCGCGGCTTTCGGGGTAACCTGATCGATGGAGGTTTTGCTTTCGCTGCATCTAATGTTACCGAAAAATCGCGCTTCCATATTATACTGTTTGGGTTTCATAATAATGTAATTCAGTAATTTGTAAGCGTCAAAGTCGAGTCTAATGTTTAAAAGCAACTTTTAATTTTGCGATTCAATTTTAAAATTATCCTTCATTTTTCAACTTTGTTAAATTTCCTTCCGAAATAATTATATGTTTTAACATTACTCACTAATGTAAAATCATTTATTTTCTTTAAAACATTAAATAAAGTAGGATATGATAAAACCATTCAGCCTTTTAAGAGGACGTAAACAATTTAGTAAAAAATATAAAGAAGAGTGAGTTGCAGTATTCATAAATACCGATTAGATCACAAGAGTCGAAGATGAAATTTTTCGAAGGCAAATTTTGAATATGAATAATGAAACCTCTGTTTTCTAAAGTATTTTTCTATTCAGTCATTTAATTGACAATACGTTTCATGATTCAAGACGAGTTTGACGAGATTGATAATTGCTGGATCATTGATTTTTATTGTAAATCAATTTTATTTAAGAGGTTTCTCTTGCATTAGAGTATTTTCATAATAGAGCTCTTTTTGTAATTTTAATATGCTGCCATATAAATTTGCATGTTACGTGCGGAGTTAGCAATAACGAGTTTGATTGTAAGAATGCAATGTGATAAATTTATAAATTACGTTACTTGATACAGAGGAATTAGTTAATCCTATTAAATGTAATAAAGTAATTACAATTTAATTCTTTTAAACCCACTCTTAACGATGCAAAACAATCCACATTATATATACCAGAACGCACGTATGTGTGCCAGCCCCGAGCTAAAGGCTCCGCAAATCGGCCATATCCCGTAATAGAATCGTTCCGGCTAGACGCAGCAATGCTAGAGTCCAGAAAAAAGAGCAGAAGGAGAAAAGCGGAGAGAAATGGTAGCCGGAGGGCAGAGGAGAAACAAAAAGCTTGTAACGGTAGCACCGCGCATCCATAGAGAAAGAGAAAGAAGCTTGGCGGGCTCGTTAGGAAAGCAGCCGCTATAATCAACTGTAACCTTGCCCGGATGATGATGCTTTTGTCTGCAGCGCGCGAGGTGACCTTCGCAACTTTGCTGCTGACGATTCCCTTTTGCATTTTTATAAAAACTAAGAAATGCAAATTTTTAATGAGATTCTCGTGGTAAACTATCGGCAAACTGTTGTTTGCGAACTTTGATAATTTAAGGAAAGAATTTATATTTGTGATTTATCAAGTGTCGTGTTCCATCCTATGAGTATTGTCTATCATTATCGTATATTTTTCGTGATTCCTGTAATTATAAACTTTCTAGAACGTAATTTAGTCGACACTTAAATTCTTAAGTTACTTTTGATTCTATGAATAACCTCAATATTCTTCACTCAAAGGAAAACCACAAAGTGTCATTTGCAAATGCTGTTATTTATTTATTAGTACATATTAGTTAGTATTAAATGACACTCTATAAATTATATATTTATCAAATAAATTTAAAACAATTAGAAAAGATCAAAAAATTAAAACCAAAGTTATTAATAACTACTCGACATGGTTTATTAGTTACCATATAGACACATTTATACTCTTATTTGCAATTTAATTTTTACATTGTAGCGGCTAAAACATCAGAGAATGGGTTAAATAGGCTGCTATATATAGTGTATCATAAAACGAAAATTTCTAGGCAAGGGTAAGCCGTTAAATCAATTTTATTGCGGCTTATCCACCTTCTGCCAAAGGACTAATAGGTTCGCGCCGAAAGTGAAATTGGTTTTGAAGTCAAAAAACGTAGGATAGTAAAAATAATAAAAAAATTAAGGGGTTCACTTAATTAGCTCAAAATAACAAGGTTCGTTTTAAATCGATTCTTAATGAAGCTCCGTCCGAGCTTAAATATGGTGTTGAGTTTCTAGAATTCTGCTTTATGGGAGGTGAAAGGTGTCGATATATGCCAGGGAAAAGGTCAGCATATATGATGAACGGTATCTACTCGAACCTTAACTCAGCCGCAGGTGCATATTTAATAAGCTTTAATAGATGATTTGCACAGTTACTTTATAATAATTATCCTCCATTACTTTAAGAAAATACATGTTCGACGATAGTCACGATCAACCTTTGGTCTTTAGCATTCCTCATTTGATATTTTGTCTCGTGTAATATTAACGAAGTTAACTTATTAGGTCTCATTTTTCAAGATTCTTTCTTGGAAATTTTGATTGGAAATTTAAAAAATGATTGTTCTGAAAAAATATAATATTATACTAAAAAAATTAAAAACTTATTACGTATAAATAGATGCAACTTAAAATAAATGTAACTTAGAACATTGGCATCTATTTCATATTTTATTTAGATCTTCCAATTATAACTTTAATAATTTATTAGGTGGTTTGAGTTCCCTAGAAGCTAATATTTTCTTAAGCCATTTCGCTGATTTTTTCAAAGTACGCTTGCGTTTTCTATCATTAAAATCGACTTTAACAAGTCCAAAGCTGGCACTAAAACAATAAAATACATAAATCCAAATTGAAAAGAGCTTTTACAAACTATTACTCATTTTTAAATCTTACTTGTATCCACTTGTCCACTCAAAACTATCCAAAAAACTCCAGATAGTATACATCTTTACGTTGCAATTATCTTTTTCGAAAGCCGTCAAAATTTCTTTCATATAAGAGTATAAGTAATTAATTCGGAAATCGTCATTTATTCCACTTCCATCACTTACTCCATTTTCAGTAATAAATACAAGCGGGTTGTCGTATTTTTCCTTAATTTTTATCAGTAAAAATCTAATTCCCTCAGGTACGATCTTTAAAAAAATGATATCTTTTTGAATACACATTACCAAAATAAAATTTAAAACCTTGAACTAACCTTCAGCCAGGGATTTTGTGCAGTTGGCCATTTTGGATCTGTTGAATATATTAAACCTGCATCATTTGGCCAACTAACTAACGGGAATTCAGAAAGCGATTCAACAAGCATTGAAGTATAGGAATTCAATCCAAAAAAGTCAGAAGCACCCCTTAAAAATTATCCAGGATCAAATAACTTTTATTGCAATCAATAAATTTTATTTTAAAAAATTATACATAGCGTTAATTACTTAATATACTCGATCCATTCTTTTGATAATGTAGGTAATCTAGACGTATTCAAACCTAGTAATTTACTTCTTTCGAAGATTCTTTGCTTCATTACTTCAGGATAATCACCTGTTGCAGAAAATATGGCATTTGCTTGCCAGCCACAGTCGAAGTCAAAAGCAATATCCTCCGCTACGCTATCATTTTTATATTTACTAAAATAATGTTCACAAACTACAGTAATACCAACTTGTCCATTTTGTTGATTACGAAATATATTGTCGTAAGTGCGATAAGCTATAGCATGGCCCTTCAACATATTTTGTACGCATAGGTATGGAGCAGAGTCACCTAAATTAGTACCTAAAAATTTTTTTAAGCCTTAAAACTTACAGCAATAAAGCAGTAATTGAGTATTGAAATTAATTATTCCAAGCAGGTCAACATTTACTAGCGCTTTCATGAAATTTAATTTTAATCACGTTAAACAAGTTTTAGAACAAAAACATTGAAATATTTATTATTTAAATAAAAGAAAATTACCAGGAGGGGAATGATTGCTTCCGAATGCGGATTTGCAATAAATCCTCGGTTCATTAACTGTAATAAAATGTTTGACTCTATTTCCGTATTCTTGAAAAATAAACTTTGCGTAATCAGCAAATATAAAAGCCATACTGTCGTTTAACCATCCACCTAAATCATCTAAAACTTGAGGGTGATCCCAATGGTAAATTGTTACAACAGGTATGATCCCTTGCTTTTGTAATTCATCTAAAACATTATGGTAGTGACGAATTCCTCGTTCATTCGGAAAATTGACATCTGCTAACGGAAAAATTCGTGACCAACTGATTGAAAAGCGATAGTGATTCACCTAAATAACGAAGTCAGAGATTTTATAGAAAGGTTTATTGAAAAATATTTATAAAACTTACGTTCATATACTTTAGTAATCGTATGTCCTCCTTATATTTATGATAATTATCACTTGATACATCTCCTGTTGATTTATCACTTATTCGCCCAGCGTGGACAAAATGATCCCAATTGCTTTCACCTTTTCCTAAGAATTAAGAGTTAAATGCAATAACAATAGTAAATTATTAAAAGGACAGAAGTAACACTTACCACTTAAATTCCATGCTCCTTCAACTTGGTAAGCAGATGAAGCTACTCCAATCAAAAATCCATTAGGTAATTTAATTGACTTTTCAGCAGGTTTTTTAAACAAACAATTATACAGCAGCATAAAAACAAGAAATGGAAGTGGCATTTCACTAATAAAAAAAGTATAAAACCGACGTATTTATAATATATTCTTTTTATATTACACAGAGAGGATACAAGTTCGACGTTCACATTCAACTTTTGATTTTTGACGTTCTGTGTCTTTTTTTCAATGAGTTTTTTCTCATACTTTTAAAAGACATTTTTTAAATTTATTATCATTGTGTAAAAAGTACTTATTTTTTTCATATTTTTAAAATTTTTAGCACAAACTGCCTTTTTTAACATAATTTTCAATAATTGTTTGTAGTGCTGCGCCAAACAATAGTTAATATTCAACGGAAGTACTTCTTCCAAAAGGACCCCCATTCTTCTGCTTTATTTTACTGCAGCTCATAAAATTCAATGGAAATGATCGAATTTTCATAATTTTTAGTCACAACATAGTCAATTTTCAGATATCCAGCAGTGGTTATTATGGATTCTTGATTTTTGTTATAAAAATTGTTACATACATATTGAATTAGCTAATTTTGAATTTCGAAAATCTGATTTAAATACCCGAATAAAAAACTGAACTGTTCGCGCAAGAATTATCCACAAAACACGGCAAAGCACAGCGTTCTACAAAACGCGAATCATTCCACTTATAAAGCGAGCAACAAGTCAGTTAGCAACTTCCTTTCCTAAAATCCTCATCCGCCGCCAAGTTCCCAGTCACTTGTTACGCTCTTTTACCTTATAAAACACATATACAGCAGAGCGTCCAGTCACGAGCAGGCGTCCTAACCTTCGGCGCCTGATACATCCTGGCGGTCGCGTGACGCAAAAAGAGCTGCGGGCGGGGGTGAAGGCCCGATCAATGCCGGATAATTTGTAGGCCTACCAGACGTCTCGCGTATCAGGAGCGCAGAAATTTCCGGAGCACTTTCTCCCGCTCGCGCGCGCGCGTTTCGAGCCGCCGTAGGCATAGTTCCAGGCGCGCGACCGTTTCCTCCTTCCTGCCCCCGCGAGCTCGAGTCCGATGTGTGCTCCCGTTATAGAGACGCTTTTAGCACTTGCTCGCGAACGCTGAGCTAATATTGATTTTTTGCTTCGCGCGAGGTTTTTTTCAAATTTTCGGTGTGGAATAGGTTACTGGGTTGCCGCGTTTTAGGGGATTCCGTTATATATTTATTTACTTTGTTTTTCGATTTAAAATCTTTAAAAAAAATTAATTCGCTAGTAATATTTACTTTTTCTTATTTTGTTATAAGTAATTACAATTGACAAAAAAAATTGTTTTCTTTCACAAATTCCTTTACTCATCCATCATGAGCAGATAATATATCTGCGGAAAAGTTTCTTTTTCACTTGTTGTCCTAAAGCTCGCGATGATTAATTGTCCAATACAATCGCTAACAAAATTAACCTAAATTTAATGCCGTTGCCGTTATTTCTAGCCTTTAAAACCTCCTCGATATAAATCTGCCCGCAAAACTGGATTTCTTTGGTTCTGTTCGTCCGAATTATCTAAATCGAGCCAGTTCCAATCAGATAGGGGCTCCGCCGCCGAACCGATTTCGCGTGCCGAGCAGCTTTAAGGAAGACAATCCCCCTCGGAGGAGCTTAACAGGTCGACGAGCAGTTTCGGAAACGGCTCGTTCGTGTTTTTTTTTCTTTTTCTTTTTACGCTGACAGTCGGGGTGCAAGGATTCCTCGGCCGCTAACCGCACACGAGGCTCCGAGAGAACCGGTTCTCCGCTCGCGGTCCAGATCCAATTGCCATCATCGTCCTCCGGTTCGCGCGGCGCGCCGCTGATATATTTTGCGCCATTATACACGGTAACGAGCGGAGAAAGGCTCGGGGAGATAAGATGTGTCGTTCGCGCTCGTGTAATGCGAG
This sequence comes from Ormyrus pomaceus, assembly GCA_900474385.1. Classification (NCBI taxonomy): domain Eukaryota; kingdom Metazoa; phylum Arthropoda; class Insecta; order Hymenoptera; family Ormyridae; genus Ormyrus; species Ormyrus pomaceus. Next base: position 103,505 of record UCOM01000115.1, read on the forward strand.
TTTCCGAGTCAAAATTAATTAGCGTTCTTTTATTGAGCACCTCGCGAGGGGCAGAATTTATTTGGATGTACTCTTCTCGATTGATTAAAATCAATTTAATAATATATAAAGTACGCATTAAAAATCTTATAAACAGCTAAATTTTTAATACGATATTATTTAATTTATTTAATGCAAGTTTACAGTTAGTGCTGTAAGCCAAGCTTCTCTGATGAATTGGACAACTGACAGTAGCTTATGAAAATTTATGCTCGGACTGCCCTTCGGTGTAGGAATGAGGTATGCGTACTGATTTACCGCAAAATATTGTCCATAAGCAGAATTGCCCAAGTGGTTACGCAGTCACCTGAAAGTGCGTTAGTGCGTAAATAAGTATTTTAGTTATTATCTCGTTACAACGGACAGTTACTACGGACAGACCTGGTCGGATGAGATTAGTCATACGTTTTCTTCATTTGCGCAGGACGTTTATTTAGTCATTGACGATGATGCATGATTCGATGAGTTTCCTTGAGCGGTTTCAAAATTATACGAATGTGGGATGTCATTTAATTTAGCTGACGATAGAATTGGATACTTTTTATTTTCTATTAAAATACTGTTAAAATGGGACGAAAAATTGAGAAACGCGGATATCGCAGTTTACTGACTATTCCAAAATATTATTTAGGCCGAGAAATTCAGTTATTTTGATAAAAGAAAATGTTTGCAATAAATTCTATTTTAAGGAATAGATTACCGCGACGAACGGCAATAATAAAACTTTTTACGAACAGCCAAACCAGTACGATAGAAAATAAATCACGCTGTTACTTTTCGCTCTGCTCCCATTCAACGCAAACGAGATCCTTTTTTGCCGCGATCGCTTCGGCAATTTGCCTTTTTTTCGATCTCCTACTACTCTATTACGTCGTCGTCTGAAATTAGATTTCATCAACCCACGCATGACAGCACGAATAACAAATGAAGTCATATTCGTTTACGATTTGAGTATGACAAATCGGTCGACGACCGCAAATAAAATTCGCTTTACCAGACGAAGAAAATCTCCGCTTTATTTTAACATCTTTATCCCTGTATTTCGAATTTCAGCTCGATTTCTTTTGCAAATAAATTTATTAAAGTCGGATAAAAAAACACAAAATTATCACTGCACCGCCTAACAGGACGGCAATCAATACGGGTTCCAATTCAGCATGAATATACCCAGGCAGCTAAGCACCATCTCGCGGTTAAAGAACATCAATTTCTCGCTCGCCTGCATTCGAAAGTCAAAGCGGACTTTTATTAGATGCGCCGGCGTATACGCGAAGGAGCGAACGACCCGCAAACCCAGATATCACGTCTTGACCGAGACCTACACTCGCGTGTCCCGAGGCTCCTATTATCGGACCCCGCGGCGACTCGAGCCGAGTCTCTCGTATATCCTTTCGTTTTAACTGTCACTGACGTTGGCCAGAGTAGGGCCGGATTCACCGAGAGGCCCCGTAAGTAAGCAGCTGGAGATTGCGCGCGGCGCAGTTTTAAAGGGAGTTTGCGCCGAGCTCGATTGGGGGTTACGTAAATATCTGGTGAATCGTATTACTGGGGATGATAATAGTTTAGTGAGAAATGAGATTGTATCGGGCTGGTTTTCAGAGAAGCTTTGCGCGATTTGACTTTTTGACGAGGAAGTACTTGTGGATTTTGAGAAATTTATAATTAGAATGAAGATTAAAGAATCAATCTACGTTAATGAGTATTACTGATATTAATCACTTCCTAAAATTAAAAAAAAAAGTTTGTTGACGCATTAAAGAAATAAAAAGATTTTTTTTCCAATACTACGTTGTGAATCTTTAACTTTTTAGCTACATCATAAATTTAATTTATATTTTTTTTTTTGCAATATAAAGCCATGCGGAAACATTAACGTTTCTCAAGTCCACAAGCAATGAAGCTTTAAAAATTTAAAGGTACATTTAGTACGGCGCATTAAGCCAAATGTCCATGTAATAGCGCACTTCTGGTACAGCCCGCGATACATCCTCGAAACGATAAGATAATATAACGTTCGCGCGAATTTGCGATTCTCTCCGCTCCGCAGAATCAAGAGATAAAGTACAGGGGGGGAAGAAGAAAAAAGGCAAGCAGACTCGAAACCGTTACCGTTACACACCTTTACAATCAAGTTGCTCGGGTAATTGCCACTACTTTATAGCAGTAACAGCAGTCTCGTCACATCTTTACAGCCGCGGCGGACGAAAAACCGCAGACGGACTCGGTTTTAGCTTTCTGTCGACTCGAAACTCGATATAATAATGCACGAAAAATATATACGACAAAGTACGAAGAGTAACAGTATTGTTTTTTTCGGACAATTGTTGCTTCTTCAGTGCATTGAAATTAAACATATTTGCAAAAATTACATACTTTTTTAAGCCTTTATTTGTATTGACCACAAACGTTATTATCGTTTGAAAAACTAATTACGTGATGTAAATATAAAAAGTAAGTGAGAAATTTTTGCACTTGCATGTATGAGTAATAAAAAATATTACGCTTTATCGCACATCTGTAAAAATGATATAATACTTCAAGAAAATGACCTCGATTTCTTGTTTTAGCTTAAATTTTATTGCACATTATCAAGCATTGCTTCGAGTGTCTTACAATGAAAATGCAATTAAATTGAGTATAAAAAATACTTTTTATTTAACAGAGATATAAAAGGAATACTTCAACATTAACACTCAAGTGTCACATTTCCTGGATTGAAAACCAGTTTCAACCTCTCGCCGTACAATCTCTTTAAGCGCAGTGTAGAGTCGAAATGCATCACAAAAAATAAAATTAACATTGTTTTTTTTTTCAACTGAAACGGATCTTTAATGGTTCAACAGTCTCAACAGCGTTAACGTACTCTTGAAAGCACTCTGCCGAGCATCTTTAACAATTCAATAAAATTATGAAAATTCTATTCTGTACAAAGTACAAAGTCAAGTTTCTAATATCCTCCGTAGCTCGAGGCCGAAGCTTGAGCGGAAGCTTGCGCGGATGCAGAAGCATGCGCACCGCCACCTCCACCTCCGTGTCCTCCGTAGCCGCCACCACTGAAATTTATTTCAAATAGACGGTTTAATATTTAAACTTTCCAAAGACGCATCGTTTAATAAAAGTATGTTCAATCGAATTCAACTTACCCTCCTTGGCAAACGTTGCAGGTGCTGCCGCCGCCGCCGCCGCAGGGCGAGGGTTTTTGTTGGACAGGTTGGATGATCACGGGCTGGTACACAGTCTGGACTGGGGCTAAAATTTAGAGAAGGTTGGCAACTTTATTTAAAACTTTTCAGATTAGAAAAAAAGGCTTTTAGAGCCCAATTATATATATAAAATGGTAAAAAAATCTAAAACTAATAATTTAAGCGACGTTTTAGCCGAATACTAAACTATTTCCTCTCGATTAACGGCGTTTGCTCAGAGCCAATGGCAATAAACTTAATTCCCCGCAATTTGAGCAGAGGGAGCGTATAGAAAAAAAAGCACTCACGCTGCTGGTAAAATCCACTGCTACCGCCGCCGCCGCCGCATCCGCCTCCGCAGCCGCCGCCGCCGCCGCCGCCGCCGCCGTATCCGCTCATCATGTGACTGAGCTTGTTGAGTTTGCAGCTGAGGCAGATGTGCCTCTTCCTGCGGATCTTCATCAGCTTGCCGGACTCCTCGAGCGGAGGCTGCTCCGTCTCGGGGTCCACCGGTGCGGGGTCGTCCTCGTCGGGGACGTCGCGCTCCTCGGCCTTGTTGATGGTGCTCTCGACCGAGCCGAGGTCGACCTTGACGAGGCGAGTCTGGCCGTCCTTCGAGACCTTCTCCACCGTGAAGCCTTCCTCCTCGAGGTCCTTGGCCACCTCGTCCAGGCTGACGGGGTGGTCCTCGTCCTCTTCCTCGACGATCAGCAGGAACACCGCCAGGGGCTCTGAGGAAGGAGGTGGAAATTAGAGATACGATCAAGGAAACGGTGGATTAATGCAGCGCCGCGGTGCTTATAAATAGGCTGTTATTTTAATAAAAATAATAACCGTTGCTTTAATAAAATCATATTTATTATTTAATTAGCTAATTCTACTCTTAGTTGGTTATTGAATCTTCTAAGAAATTCTTTTTTTAAATTGTATGATCCGAAGTTTCTATGCATTTATATTCCTACATTAAAAAAAAAATTACTCGAAAACTAATCACAAAGAAGCATCCGAGACCTTCGAATCAATTCCCCGAGCGCAATGTAATCAATTACAGGCAGGTGTAATCTTCGCCAATCGCGCGCGTAAACATCCTCCCGCACGATAAATTGCGCCTTTATTGTCCTTTCGCAGCGGGACTCTCGAAGATGCGCGCCTGCGCGCCAATTATAAAAAAGTAATACCTGCGACATCGTCGGGCACTTCCTCGATAACGTCATCGTGCAGCACGTCATTCGTCTCGTCCCCCGTGCTGTTCTTCACGGCGAAAATGTTTATCAGGAAAAGAGTGGCCGGGACCTTCTTCTCGCCTTTGTCCTCCTCGGAGGAGGAGGAGCTGAAGCTCGGGTCTACTTCCGGCAGCGGCGGGGGCATCAGGTCCGTTGCCAGCGTCGGGCCATCCTCGGCTTTGGGCGCCACCAAATCTAAGAACGGACGGCGTGTTTTACGTCAATCAATCGAGCACGATGTAATGGAGAAGATATTGATTTGAAGGGCAGCGCGTGGTTTGGGATGATTGCTTGGGTTCCAAGTGTTTGTTGGGAGTAGTTTTTACGAGTGTTTGTTATTCAGGAGGAGCAGTCGAAACGAGGAAATGATCGGTATTGATTTATTCAACGCGTCTTTTCTTATTAATGATTCATCAAATTGGCGATCATTACCGCACAGTATTAAAAAGAAATACGTAAAACTAGCAATGAAATTTGTAAATGATCGACTCGGCTTGCGTTTAAATAAAAGTTTAAATAAGGTGAAAACTAAATTTTTTGTTTAAATATTAGTTTATCAAAACAATTAAATTTAAACAAAAAATAAACAATTATCCATCTAGAATTTGAATTAAATTATGAATTGAAATATTATGAGTTAGCGTTCAAAATAATCACCATCGGCAGTAGTAAAAAAGTGTAAGTGAGATCACCCGTTAATCACAGTTACGATCGCTATTAAATTGATTGCCATAAAATGTTTCTCGACTCATCGTAATAAAATTAATGCTCTTCATATACACGAAAAATTATAAAAAATCCTTAAAAAAAGCCTACGTATTCACGAGCAATTTAACAACGATTTTCGCAGAATCCCGCCTTGGTAACTTATAACTTCCCCTTCTAGATGTAAAACACAACTCTCCCACAGCCGCGTCCTTTACTACGAAAAACTTCCATTCTCCCAACCAAAAAAAAAACGTGTCCCCGCGAAAAAGGGCAAATAAATAAACCGTCGAAAGCGCCGCTCACCTGTGGCAGGTGTCGAAATGTCGACGGGCGAGCACGTGGCTCCGACGACGAAGAGTATCGCCGCCGCGGCAACGACGGACCACCTCATGGTCGCTTCCTCTTGGATCCGCACAATGAATTAGAAAAAAAAAACTAAATAAAACAATCGCGTCTATTCAGGAATCCGGTAAAGGATAAACTGCGAGCTGACCATTTGAAGTTACCGCTTTTATAGCGCTGAATCCCAGCGTCGCGGCGTTGCGTAATCGCGGCGTCGTTCTGCGCATGTGTGGTCGGGATATCTTCTCTCGGTGCACCGGCGCAGCCACGTAAACAATACAAGCCGGTACATCGGGTTCTCGGGTTTTTCGGGCTTCCCCACGAAGCGAGGAGAAGCTGCCGGGGGATAAGTCCGCGCGAGGAAGACGCTGATTATTTGGAAATTATACGCCGCGCGGCTGGGTTATAGCGTGCGGGAATATCCGATACTCGCGATTACTCGGAAAATCGTGGTTTTTTTTTCGAGTCTTAATTCGCGTCTCTCTCTGCGGTCGGGGTGATTAATGTTTTCTGTAGAATCGAGAACGAGATTTATTACGATTTACATTCGATTTGCGTTAAATAATATTTGTGGGACCGTGAATTATGGATGATTATGAATATGCGTTTGAATATGCGAGTAGGCAGACGCGTACAATGTACGAGATTTTCGTATAAATCATTTGGAAACTATTATGATACATGTCTCGCATAGTTTCTTCGCGGCAATCAAAATGCTGAAAATTAGTCTTTAAAACGTATAAATATTTATTTTTATTTTATAAAATAAAAACACCTGAAATGTTATTTCTGGTAAACAAGGTAGGAATATAAGGCCTTATGTATAGAGTTATGAAACTGTCGAAATATTAATTGATGATAGTTGCTTTTGATTCACGAATTAACAACCTCGTAAAATACTCTTTAATGTGATTCCTGGGAAGTCCCAAAAATATAAATCACACTAATGATTACTTTGCGAAAGTTTTCCGTGCACATCAGATACATATCTAAATTTTTACGTTGAAAAAATTTTTCATTGAAAAGTATTTTGAAAATTATCCACGTTATAAGATGTGTAAATTTACATAAACCAGAGTTCTAGAAACTTTTGATATTGCAAACATTCGAGGAAGAAATTCAATCTAAGGTGTTGTTTATGAACTGAATAATACTTTATTACAAACTATGAATTACAACGTTGCAAGCATCTGGGTTAAAAGCCAAATACAATATTATCATAAAGTCTTCAAATTTTCGGGTTTGTTAAAGTTCCTATATTATTTCGTCCAAGATATGCTATAAATTCATGTGCATTGCACGCAATGATTGTTTGCAAGAATGTGTAAGAACACAATGACCAAAATATTACACCCTTTTTTTTTATACCGGCATTGCAATCAGTATTGTTATTAATGCTAATTTATTGGAACGAGATGGTTTTGATATTTTTAGATTATCGTGATTCATGAAAGGAGAAATCCCGCCCGATTCAGTTATGATAAAAAACTTTGGTTAATTTGTACTATTGTTTGACGCAAAAGATAATCGGAGCACTAATTGGCCTTCTTCTTCCTAGAAATTAATTTATTCTAGCTATGTCAAAATTATAATGATACTCGGAACCTGCAAACTTTCTGTAATGTAACAATTTCGTATAATCTATACTGAAAAATTCGAATTTGGATTTTCCTCTAAGGAGAAATAATTACTTACATTTCAAGATCATTTGTCTGTGATATCTGAAATTCGAAACTTCATATGAAAATTCATTTATGCACTTTAATGAATTCAATTCTCTCGAAGTGAGCTACAGAAAGAATATATATGCAATTGAAAGGAAGGATTCAAGTATAGAATCAACAACCGATTAAAGGTGATTCTACCTTTATTTTTAAGTTACTTTTAGTTTTTTGTACGTTCATCGTTTTTCCGTTCGGTCTTTAATTTATTACGCGTGTGGGCTATTTTGTACCTGGATGGATATTTTGATGATTCACAGAAATAATGCACATCTACACGTCGGTCGATCTCATAATTTTGTACACATCATTTTTCAAACCTGCTTTTTAATGTCTTCTTAAACATATATAAAGTATAAAGATTTTACTATTATGCATTAAAACTGGAATGCAATTGCATCCTTCTGATTGCATAATGAAAATGCTTTTAAATAGGCACTCGCAGTTTAATAAGTCTGTCTATTAATTTTCAACGCCTCCTTTTCCTGGCTCGGAAGCTGTAAAAATAGCTCGCACCAAAACGTTCTCTCCGAATTCCAAAAACTTCCTTTAAAATTCCCGAAATTTCCGCCCGAAGCCTCGGAATACCGGCAGAAATTCCTCTCAATTCGCGCGGGGAAAAAAAGCCCGGAGCAATAAACGCTCTTGCTCCGCTTCAAAGCTCTCTCACTCTCTCCCTCTCCCTCGGCTCGTCGTTCGGCGTGAAAGCATCGTCCTCGCCAAAATGCATATATTCGGCCTGCGGTCAAAGGGAAGCATCTCTCTCCCCCCTCGCGCGGCGCGGTTATTCTCCCCGCGCGGTAATGACCGCGGCGCGCGGCTTTTTACCGCGACATTCCCCTCTCGCGGCGCGCGCAGCCCGGCCGGAATAAGCGACGCGCCGTAATAATGACAAGCAAAAAACCTCCACGTCTAATAAAATTTAACGCGCGCGAGCGCGGAGATAATGCTTTGTCAATGTAATTGGTCGCTCGCTCGCGCGGCTTGGCTTTTTCAGCGGCTGGGTGTGTTTGGCGTATAGTTTATTGCTGCGGATCGCTGCGGATGGCTGTAATCGGTTAGGGCTGCTTTTTCTGCGCGCCGCGCCTAGAGGCTTTTTCGATATTTTATGGATGGGTAATGATGACGGCTGATTTTTCTGGCGCTTTGGAGCTCGATTCGTGATGTATTTGCTACGGGGAGTAATTTTAGTTTCTTTTGTATGTGTATTTTAAAAGACTTTGAAAGAAATAAGTGATACTTTGGTATAGAAGTTCGTATTGACGAGGTTGTAAGCCAATATAATCGTAGCATTGAATTTCTTTTATTATTATTAAAACTTATTACTAATTGAATTGAAAACAGGTATCTGTACATATTGCCTGTAGAAAATATAAAAACTATTTGGAAACTTCAGTATACCCTATACAACTTCATTTAAATTTTCGAATTCGTGACGAAAAAAAAGATTTTAAGATACCAACATATCGACATTAGAACGTAAACTTATCTCCCAAAGCGAGACTCCTCATTGCTCAAGTTTCGGAACGCCCTCAAGTATAAGAAGGCACGCGGAAATTCGAGATCATTGTTCCGAGATGATTAAAGCAAAAAATATCATCTGGCGGCGCAGCTCGTTACGTTCCGCATCTGCCTGCCGCTTCTCTCTCGCCTTTCCTGTTGATGCTCGAGGAATGTTAATCCGACGCAGGCCTTGATGCCCCATCGGTATAGGTGTCTTCGCGCGATCTTCGCGCCGCCGGCAAAAAATTCTGCTTTACTGCTAATTAAAAACAAATTCGATCGAGCCTCGCGATATGAGCGCGGACCTTTTTTTCGCCGGTGGCAACTGTAATCTCGGCGCTTTTTGTCCGCGATTACGAGTTTTAGTTGTTTAATTAGCGGTAAGTGTCGGTGAGCAGGCGTTTTAGCGGCTGTTCGAGAGTTCCGTTTCTGATATTTTTTAATATTTATTCGACTTTTTTGAGGGATGATTTATTGATCCTGGATCGCCGTTTTTGTAAATTGGAAGCGTAATTGCGATTTTTGCTATGATTTATATCTGCTGAAAGTTTACGTAATATCGTTTATTTTAACGTTTCTTTTTCGTTTGTTATTAATAATTAAAATGATCAAAATTAAAATCTTTAAGATTATACTTGAATGCAAGCAATTAAAAAGCAAAATAAGTATACTGGGTAAAATTAAATACTCTTCGCACGGCGAGGATAATCATTTCTGTCAATATTTTTAAATTTTTCCCTCATTTATCAGAAGCTTCATTTGTGTTGACCAGTCAATATACACCTCGCTAATGAATCCGCGCGAATTCGAATCAATTTAAATTTAATATGTTATTCCATCGCAGGATCGTACAACACTAACGCATTCGTCTACAAGTCCATCATCAAAGATAATAATTGTATTTATTCATATACAATTATCTTTATTGTATTCTCGGTGCGTCGGACGACTCATGACGCAGGGGATTCCCGGAGCCGTAAACTCAACAAACCATTTAACTACTACCGACGCGTTAAATAATGTAAGATCATCAATAAAATATTCATTCGATTCCGACCTTTGTGTATGTATACTTCAAGACTATTGCGCCGATGCAAAATAAAGAACTAGTTTTTGTGGCTCTCGGTCATACTTTTTTTGTAAAAAAATCAGGCATTAATCATTTCATTGAATGTATCAGCGAGTTAGAATTAAATCATTGTTGCTTTATACTTTGCCGGTATTATCGTATCTATTGATACTTTTTTCATTTTTTGATGGCTATTATTTTTCAAATATTTGATGGGTTTAATAAAAAAAGAAAAGAATTTTAAATATGAATTGAATATAATTGTTAAAAATCATCAAATAGTTTCATATTAATGAAAAATCTGAGAATAATTTATCCTTCCAGGAAAGCATGATAACATATTTCAAAAATAGATCATCGTATTATTTTCAAAGTTCTGCGAAACGTACGTTTTTAATTTTAATATACCGCGTAACAAGAAGTTTATAAATACATTCGGCAATCGTTCGAATTGCCTTATAAACAAAAGCGCAAAATGCTATAAATATTATCCGCGCACAAAGTTACTAATAATAATCCAAGTCAGCGCAATGAGTTCGAAATGAATGCATAAACGCGCGCGTCCGATACGATCGCACAAAGAATCCTTGAGGGTCGGACCTCATCCTCGGCTCATCTCCGCAGCGTCGAGCGTCTCCTCGCAGCCTTCGCCAACTTGCTGCGCTGATGCGTCGTTCGTAAATAAAAAAAAAAATTGTAGAATCGCGATAGAATCTTTACTTAAGTCTATTTTCGTTTTTACTTCCTCCCACAATAAAAACGATAAACTTGTGCATCTATACGAGATTCCAATCGAACGAGGCTGCTTGCATAATAAAACTACTTGCAGCGCAATTGGCGGGAAGAACGATTGAAACCGGCTAACAATAATTATCTGCCTGTACCTGCAGAGGATAAGACGGCATGATTTCGTTGGTCGGTAGATGAGGTGCCTGTTCGTTTCGCTCACCTTCAGCAGAAGATCACAAGATGTCGCTCTGAGGTCGACGGCTTTGGAGCTGTTACCGGTTTCTCCCTATTTTTGACCTTTGATCCGGTAGAACTGTTTTGATCCTGGGTCGTATCAATTCGAGTCGTTTACAAATGCCTCTTTTACGCTGTTAAGCAAAGTGGATTTCCATTTGCCCGAGCTCGCTCGAATTAATAGCCAAGACGTTGGTTCGTTAATTCTACAGTCTTTTTTTTAATTGGCAAGTTTATGAAACTTGTTGAAAGAGTGGAAAGATATTACTGTCAATGCTAATATTTTTGACTTTGAAATGAACTGTACGTAGATGCAATAAGAGGAAAAGCATCATCATTTTCCTTATTTAAACTCACTTTGTTGCTACTACATTGTTTTTAATTGTTGTAGCATACCAATTAACAGAGCGAAATGAAAAAGTAAAAATTGTGAAAAACATAAAAAAACTTTAGTTCTTAAAAATTTAGTATGTAAATCAAGTAGGCGTACGATTTCTTTTTTTAAAGTCTTCTTTTAGTTTTTCAAAGCGTGAATTTAACTTTATTGTAAACCAGTCATTTTTTTCAACCTTGAAACGTGTAGCAAAGGTGTAAAAGAATTTAAGAAGTGAATGAACTTGTAGATTAGATGATTTTCTATTAATATAACATTTAAATTGTCTTTCGCTATTCTAACTTAAGCTATAAAATAATCATAAAACACGACTTTTAAGTGCATACGTCCTGAATAGTCATCGATATGCAGCGCATTAAAAATAGTTTTCGCCGGTTAATCCAATGCTTCATCTATCCGTAAAGATGCGCAGAGACGTATTATTTTATATATGAAAAACGAGACTTATCTTAAAATCTGACGGCGTAAAAAAATGATGAATCTTTGCAAAAGCTCTCATTAATCGGACAATGAAAATGTACAATAAAAGCGATTAGAGCCCCCGCAGACAAGTCCAAGTTCATGCGCGGCTCGGGCTTTCCGAGAACGCGGACGAGAGAGCTTGTTGTCCGACCGCCGACAGTCGGTTCCGCGTGTGATTAAAAATTAAATTACGTCACGGCGCGATTACCATCGTAAGTAAACTGGGCAGCGCTCGTAAGATCCTCGAGCGCCTTTACCTCGCGCGAAATGCCTCTTGCCGCTTTTCGCGCGCGTGGGTTAACGTTGTTCTGCAGCGGCGAAATTACGCTTCGAGAATTTTTTGTATTAATTTTTCTTTTTTTTTTTTCTTTTTTATCGCTCCGGTGGAAAAACTGCATTATACCGTTGTAAAAATTTTACGATCGTTTAGCAAAATTAATTTTTACTGGCGAAAATTGTTATTACGTGGCTTTATCGTGCTGGCGAAAATTGTAATTAACTTTCAATTTCATACCGAATCCATTTGATTTATTCCTAATTGTCAGAGATAAAATGTTTTAAGCTTATTGGGAAAGAAATGTATAGTAAAATAAATTTGATAGAAAGCAAGAAATCCCACACGGCACGAGAGATTCCCAAGCGGTCAAACGAGAACCAGCTGTGCAATCAGCGTGATATGGCGTTGGCAATGGTTCTAAATTTGAAATTGTTAATAAATATTATTTTTATTTTTATTTAATAAGAACTTTTATAATTCTTTATTTTTTATAACCAGAGTAGGTAACGGAATTTTATTTGATAAATAAATTATAAGATTTTATAAATATTTTTATTTAACTTAAATGTACTTTGGTGTAACAAAACATTTACAATTCCACTTTGTACAAATCTAAAGAGCAATACAATTTTACAAACTTCATTACTTAATACTAATTCCTTGACATGACAGAGGTATAAAAAAGTAATTAAGCAAATCCGATTTTTTTTTTTAAATTTTTTCAAAAATAAATAATTGCAAATATCTTAACTTATTCCTTAACACATTCGTTCACCGCAATTACTCGCACACACGCACACTTCAGCCGTTTTTCACTGATATACTCTAATACTCTAATGCATCGTAAACCGCATCTGCCACTTCGTCGATAAGACTTTCAATAGGACCTTCTCCACCTTTCGGCTTGCTGCTCCTTATGAATTCCTTGGGGATAATCTGCGTGTCGCTGCTGGGTCCGGGGAATTGAACGTGAGAACCTCCCGCGGACGCCGAGGAACTCGCCTGCGCAGAACCACCGGGTCGAGAGCTGGCCGACGCCGAACCCGTGACTACGTGCGGTCGTAGCCCGCCATTTTGGAGATGAATGGTACTCGCCGATCCCTGAGCGTTGGCCTGAGCATTGCCCGACGTCTCGACGCGGTTTATCGTGATTGACGGCGAAGGCCGGCGGCCACTGGGGGTAAATCAAACGACAAAGTGAGTAAAAGATGTACTTGGTAATTCTCGGACAAGGAGACTGCGTAAATTACCCCTGGTGTGATTGCGATTGTGCCTGCGCTTGGGAAAGACCGAAGGACGGTCCACCTGGGCGGGGGTGAACCGACGGTCCGGGCTTTGAAATTGTAATACTTGGTCGTTCCTGCCGAGGATCTCTAGAATTCTCGAAGTACGGCCTGATGTTTACTCCAGGTTTGGTGACTTTCACCCAAGGAGCACGACAGCGCGGATCTCTGTACCAGTCATTCTGGTGTTTGCAAAAGTGCGGTGGTTTCCAATCGTCTCGTGAATCTCTGTCATCAGGTACATCGTACCATCCGCCATTGGTTGGTCGTTTTCCTTGATGATGATCGTCGCCCACCTCGATTGTCAAAGTTGGTGTACCGTAGGGACGAAGATTGTAATCACCTACGAATCATAAGATTTCATTACACAATGTTTTGTACCTCTAACAACTTATTCCTAAAGAAAGCTCACCATTGTGCCCAGTTGCATGTATCGGTTGAGCATTCGTCCAACCAGATGGTCTTTCAGGCCTGTGCAGAGAATGGCTCTGCGCCGCGGCACTCGACGAAGCCTGAGAGTGGCTTGCACCCACGGACGATTGGGCTCCAGACACGGCCTGGCCGTTAACGACGTCGCCGTGGGACGCCGCGTTAGCTTGACCCAAGGCGAATGAGTTGCTGTTGGCTTGCGAGGTCGGGCCTAAGACCGGGTGGTTTGCGGCGACTGCATTCGAGTTCGCGGCGGAGATACCGTTCAAGCCCGCTGCGATTGACGACGATTGGCTCGCTGAGAAACTGCGTGGTAAAAAGGCAGATGCGTTAAATTTCTAATAAATAAAAAGCAGTAAATGCAAAAAATAGCTTTATGCAAAACATTTTGTGGTATGTCATAGTGATATTGTTTATCATACGAGACATTAACTTTTTAGCAACGTTACTTTTTTATGCGGACTCTATATTCAGAACTGTACTTTAATTGTATGCGATACAATGTGACTATTATGAACATCGATGTAGGTGATACTTTCATAAATAATGTAACACAAAATTCATTGAATTTGATCCTCGTACAATAACATTAATTAAATATAAAATTAAAAATAACCCATGACAACACGCATCGTAATACGCAGCAGCCAATCAATTAAAAAAGCAAAAAAGGTATAATAAAATCAAAGAGTACATCCTAAAAAACTGACTCACTCCCATTGTTAAAAAGCAATCTCATACAAATCCACGATCTCCCGCGTCAAATCCTCCTCAACCCAGCGAGCGAATCAAACCGATCCCAAATCAATTCCATCCCGCATTATCTCTCCCGCGATCTTCTAATGAAAGCGACCGCATCAAAGCCGCGCCGACTTCGCGCTATAGCCTCCTCCTCTCGGTGCAAATCTCCGCTCCCAACAATAAAAGCCGGCGGCCGGCTTACGCACGAGGAAAACAGAAGAAGACGATCGAGCTCTTACCCGGGATTCCCGTTGGAGCCGTCAGCGTGACTGGCACTCTGCGACAGGCCAATGCCGTCCGGGCCGCTGGCGATGCTGAAGGACTGCGAGCCGGCACCGCCGGCGCTCACCGAGAAGCTCGCGGAGAACGGCAGGAACCGGGCCTGGGCCTGGTCCGACGGGTCCGTCGGGCTCAGCTCCGGGGGAGTGTTTCGCAATCGCTCCGCTTCCGCAGCTGAGAGATCCTCTGGAGAGATGAAGACTTGTTTGTTAGTGTGGATATGATAGAATAGGAATTTCAGGGTTGGCGTGCTTTTCGGCTTAGGAGTTTAATATTAATGCTCAACTAACTTGGTGGAGAGTTTGTAAAAATGAATATTAAAGCATTATAAGATTAATATTTAGCCCCAAACACTGTGCGGAATATTTGACAATTTTGCAGTTCTTAATCAATTTTTAGTTAACCTTTTTAAATTAAAATTTAACTTTATTGATATTAGGTTTAAGAATATCTGAATATATTATTAGCTACGTGTTTATTTCTTCATTTACTTTAGGAAAATTTCTGATTTGTGCACGATACTGCGAAGCGTGATGTTTACAATTATTTCAAAACGGGAAAACTATTTTTGTCGCGTAATTACTCTCTAATCATTGCTTTTAAAAGAATCAAAATAAAAATATCAACTGAAAAAGTTATTCTTTACCGAATTTTCATTACTATTCATATTTTAGATTGCTACTTGAAATCAATTATGGTAACACAAATATGCTGAACATCATAAAAAAAACGAACTACGAGCACTAATCAACTAAATTCGCAAATCAATTAAAAAAACCGCACCAACAAAAAAAAAGCTACGCAGTCCCCTCATTTTGCAGCTATATATAGAAAGACTCGGCAGGTTAAAATCCTCAGGCGCCTCCGCGCAGCGCGATGTACAACACGTCTGCGTACATCGAGCCTGACATCACCAGTTACGGAGTACAAGCCGCGCGAGGAGCTCGAGCCAGAAACCGGTTTATTCGGTGCTAAAGATTTTTCGGCCCGATTCATGACACCTCGTTCGCCGGGCGCTTATATACGCCGGAGCGCTCTTGTGTTTGCACGCGCGTAAATCATCGCGCGGAGACTCGAGTCGGAAAGAAAAGGATATTCGTTCTATATATGTACACGTTCGATTTTGCTTTTTTTCTGATTGTTATGGAAGCTCGTTTTTTTTTTCTATGCTAATCTGAATATCGTTTGTTGGGCTGGTCGGCTGTGAAATAATGTTTGTATCGGATGTTTGAAAGAACGAGATTGTACGAAGTGATACGGTGGTTTAACGCTATATCATATTTAAAATTAATATACGATTTACTATAATGAAGACTAGAAATTTCATAATTATAAAGTGAGAAATTGTTTTGTTGTTCTATAAAGATCAAATTTATGACTGTTGTATTGTAATTTTATGTTCAAGGTGTTTTCACAGGTCATTATGAAATCTTAATTAAGAAAAAAAACTAATTTTTTCCGTTAATTAAGAATGTTATTTTCTTCGGATCTATAATGTGTAAAGCTTTAATGAATAGTGTAACTAATACACTATTTTGATGTTAAAGTTCGTTTTTAAGTTTTGATTTAAGTTGATCACGAAGTTAAGTGTTGTGTAACAGTTCATTTTTTTCACAAAAATTTTTTACCGCATATGCACTTTTTGTTATCACTCCACTATTATTACCCAGCATGCATTAAAAAAGTTTAGTTTGTTAGCGGAATATCTACATTTAGTAATCTAAAGATTAGTAAAAAAATCGCAACCGCACTGTACGCCTCAATAAACAAAACGAAATCGTTATACACTCCCAAGCAAAGCAGATTGAAACAACTCTCACGTCCGCGTCTCCACCTTACATCACCGCGTCCGTCATCCGCACAACGCACTGCACCATTATCCCATCACCACTCAGCAGCCCAGCCCCTAATCCTCGCGACATCGAAACCGCGGGTGTCGGTCGTCGTCCGGTGTGCACTCACCGCATCTCGCGAGCCGCGCCAGGCAGAGGAAGGCGAGCAGAAGCCGGCCGAAGCGTGTCATGGTGCGTGGTGCCGAGGTGTCCGTCTGACGGCTCCACTCGGCCGGCGTCCCTTTTTTAAAAGAGCTCGACTGACCTTAGACGCCGCGATTATCATGCGCGGCGACGTCCTACTTCGTGACAACGCGAGAGAGCGCCGGGGGGCAGAATTCCTTTTGTTTTCTCGGTAAGAGCACCGCGCGCACCTTTCGCTTTCGAGATCGAACGCCGCGCGGCCCACTGTGCATCGATCGCTCTCCGCGAGCGGGAAAACCGACAGTTTCGAGAGTAAGTGCTGCCTCGGCGCGTAATTGGAGGATGCGTAAGAGGCAGGTGTATATATATAAGTGCGTGAGGAGGTATGCAGCGGCGGCGGCGGCGACGACGACGGCGGGTTAAATGATATTCCGTGGACGCGCGCGAGGCGAGCGTGCAGTGACGCTCGAGTCCTTGAGAAATCCCGAAGCACCGAGAGACTGGGCTAAGGTTATCTGCTTGGGTAACCACTAGTCGGAACCCGATGGGTGGATGACCCAATTGTATCGATGCGGATTCGGAGGCGCTCTGGGCTGCTCGCTGAGTTTTTTTTTTTAAGAGATACGCCCGGAGTTCGTCGCCGCGCCGAAGGACTTTGCAGATTTATATATTTATGAGTTGGAAGTGTTTCGGGCGACAAGTTTTTCTGGTAATTTTAGAGTCAAGAAGGTGTTTGACGAGATTTTATTCGATAATTAAAAATTATTTTTATCAAAATATTTATATAAAAGCTATTTACGTGGAAGGGGAATAATGAATCACAGTAATTTTATAGATGCGTTGGTATTGGTTTGATGTCAAGTTCTAACCGATAACTTAATAGAACCTTCAATGATGGTATCAAGTAGACGTAATTAGAAAGCATGTTTAATTCAATTGCAGTTTCGCACCAGACATTATAGTCGAAGACGTTATTTCTAAGCAAGTTTATTTTATTGTAAGTTTATAAGGAAAATAAAATTTGATAAATTTTAAATAAAAATAATCTATTAATTGTTAAATAAAAAGAATCAGTAATTAAAAAAAAATTCTGAAAGTTCAAAATTCCTGTAAGTAATATTTCAATAATATGAAATTTGAAACTCATTTTCAATCACATAAAATATTGTAAAAAAACATCTACGGTTTAAATATCACGTTTTCTTCGTAATTGGGCCACTGGATCAGAAAAATATAAAGTCATTTGAAATCGCTTGATATGTTTCATAAAAGGCTAAATGATATTTTAATACTCAGTTCCTTCTTAATGATGAAAAACCTACTTCCACCAATGAGTATGTGGAAAATTTTATTGCTGCTATTGCAAGATCGTCGAAATTGCTGGAAATACCAATCGCTTAAAGACTTTTAAAAGAAAAAGTTTTGCAATATGCTTTAAAGTAGAGCAGGTGGTAAGGTAATAAGTACTTGCTTTGTTTATAGTTAAAATTCCATTTATTGTCAGATGAACAAGATACAAAATGATGTGCGATAAAAAATTTCGCCGTTTATAGGCAAACACTCGATAATGTGGAAAAGTACAATTAATTGAAGTTTTTTAAAACTATAAACATTTCTTAGATTCTAAGTCACTTTAAAGTCTAAAATTGTCAATCATAAGGAGTAAAGGTACATTAATTTACACAAATTTAAAATTGTTCGTTAATCTACAGATTTTCATGCAGTAAAATATTCCAACTTCAAAAGTCAAAAAATCGCTTAAAACCTAACAAAAAAAAAGTCAAACGAGTCGACGCCTCCTCGAAATCTTCTCGAAACCAGCCTCTAAACGAACACCTCGTTATTCTGCGGAAGCTCGTCGTCTATGGTAGTCGCCTCGATCGGAACGGCTGCGGTGGAGGCGGGCGGATCGACTCTCGCATTGTTGTCGCTCGGCGTTCGGACGGTAGTCGCTTCCTGCTTGACCGGCGTCACCTGTTGCTCGCGCTGGAATTTCAGCTCCGAGTCGGTGGCCACGGTGGGTGCCGGCCTCGGGACGATTTCCGGAACGTTCGCAGGCGACGGACTCGCGGATTCCGTCACCGGACGCAGCAGATTCTCCGCCTCGGGCCTCGGCTGGCAGGGCTCTTTCTTATCGGCTGCCTCTGCGGATCGTATATGGAAATTTCATGTGCTGGATGTATAGATGATGAGTCGGGCGAGCGCTCGGGATGTTTATCATAACAATGCGGCCGGGGGAGCTTTTTGCCAAGGAGGTACTGTTAACTTGGTGTTTGAATGTTAGGCACGTGAATGCTAATTTGTCGTTATGAAATGAGGAATGTAAGCGTGCAAGACTTTTTTTGTACACTTGGCTTGGAAGCGAAAATCGCCAGTTGCGTTATTATTGACTTGGATGGATATACTTTTAGAATGTAAATATTTGAAGAGTGTTTTATACGATTCGATCGATTTAGGGGAGACCGTAAATATTAAAAGACGTACATAAATTGTTAATACTAGCCCCGGTCTCCCCTACTTATCAAATAGTTTATTTCTTAAATAGTGCTATTGTAAAGTAAATAATAACTTACGGAGCCATTTCTGAAGAAGCCCAATGATTGTTTCTTGGCCTCTTTCTAATCCTGACAGCCTTTCATCAACGCTTTGAACTTTGCCTCTAGCTTCGATTGCTAATCAAATATTTTGTTCAATAAATAATTAATTCTTAAAAATAATCCATTATTATAGAATAGATGTCTTACTAGTCATATTTCGAAGGATGTCAGTAATGTTTTTTTGGCCGCTTTGCAATTCTAAGACCTTGCTACTAAGGGATTTGTTTTCTGCAGCGGTTGTAGCGTAAAGAAAACTATATACACTACTAGGGAGTCTCCAAGACCCGGTCCAACCTGAATAAGCACTTTCCGGCCAAAACGATCTTTTCTCTCGATTCAAATTTGGTGATTGGTTAGGTTTAATTTTTGCCGGTGTGCCTGTAATCAAAATTAATTTTCTATTATCAATGATGAAATTTAACTTTCAACTCTTTCATATTTTGTTGAGTAGCATGAAAATTTAAAGAAGTATAAGAGATTTTATTTTGATTTTATACTTTTAATCCACACGTAAATGTACTCACTTTGCACTGTCACAAATACGAGGCACAAAAACGCCAAACAAAACATTACACTTGACCTCGGCGCCATTTTCAATTCAACGTCTCACGTTTAGTAGTTTCGAAGGCAAGGAAAATATTGCTACTGCGACGAAACCCTGCCAAGCATCCAGTTATATCCCTTCGAGCCGTCCGGAGCCCTAACAATGTTACCTAACCTGACCCGGCGTTCTATCTCACACAATCAAATGCATTTGAGTAAGCAGCGCAGGCTTTTCCTTTGTGGGCCACCCTTCCGAAAATGTATATGGCTACCTGAATGGGTGGAAAATATAAGGGGAGAGAGAGCATTCTGAGGAGTTTCTAAGACGTGATGCGCCAAGATTTTATACCTGCTAAAGTTACTTGAATGCGTTCGAAGGGTCGTTGTGAAGCTTGAACGTTCGCGAGATGCTGATCACGGGGTGGAAATATTTTTCTCTTTTGTAGATTTCAGATTTTTGCCGCACGTGCCTGGCATTATTTACTTTTTTAAAGGTAAATTTTACAATAAATCGCCGAAACTATTGTGTTAAATATTGCGACCAATATAATTATAACATAATAGATATATTACTGGAAAATTAAATACTTTCTCTGTTAAAACAGCACTTGTTTTACTGCTACCAAGGTAATCTTTGAATTTAAATACATTTTTTAGTTATATTATTTTTTATTTGAATTCATTCCTGTGAATTATATATATGAATATCACTTACTCTTTATTTTTCCTATTCATATATCAAAAAACACTTAAAAAAGATTTATAATGCACTTGATGCTTTAAAAATCAATTTTTTAAATCTAGTACTAAAACTTTTTATTATTTCTAGACTTAAACGTAATTTCCTTCGAATGAAATTTTCCCCGGTAAACGTTTTGAAATGCTTGGTATCTACTTCTAAGAGCTAATAATAAACAAATAGAAAATTCTGTTCATTTCAATTGTCATTTGATATCAAGACGTATAAATTATTTAAAACGGACGAAAAGTTCGCCAAAGTTCAGTGCTCCCATAAAAAATAACGGTCTTGGTGTAATTACAAAAAGTACTAAAAAGTAAAACGTGATGTATTCACCCTGAAAAAATGAAGTCACCTTAAAAAATTGAGATAGTCGTCTTTATTAGTCACACAGACCACTGAACTTGTTTCGTTGTCAAGGTCTCTCGTACAGTTATGAGGCAATTTTTTTGTTGCATCAAAAATATACATATAAGTTGTTTTATCAATATGTCTTTCTCACAATTGTAAATATAAACACATTTTAAAAATTCTAATCGAATCTTTATAAATCTTATTAAAATTTCCCTTGACTCGAAGGTCGCGCCATTCAAGCTTTCTTCGAAAATTCTTCAAGCGCGACTGAATAAAAAAAGCGAGATCCACACGATAAAAATTGCTGAACCAATAACCTGCTCGGTCAATTTACATTGACCGACGATGTCTGGGGAAGCCCCAAGAGCGCAAAATACATCAACGTTAAAAGCGGCTCGACTTGAACTACAATCTTTTTCTCGCATCGCCTTCTTTCGCGCCGTCTTGCCGTGAGTCAAGATTTTCCGCGACCGATAACGCAGCGTATCATTTGGCAGCTCAACGCTTCTCGCTTCGCAAAAGAGAAAAGAAAGAAATCGTAAAGTAAGGAAGGAAGATACTGAAAAAAAACGTAATAGAACTCACTGCCAAGGTCAGAGCGAGAAACGGACGCATTCTAGGGAATTGTTAAATGATTAAATGATTAATCGCGTGAAAAGATGGAAATCCCTGGATTTACAGGCACGATGAAAAGAAGTACATTTTTATTGTAAAATATGAGAGTTAATGGGCGAAATATGTGTGTTAAATGCAATAGATTTTTTTATAAATACCATTGCTTTATTTATTTTATTAATAATAAAAAAATCTTCAAGGGTCTGACAAAATTAGATGAAGTTACTGAAACATTTATTTTTCTAAATTAACACACAATAAAAATATTCACCTCGTTTGAAAATCGCACGAAGCGCGAAAAAACATCTGCAGAAAATTGCGTTGAAAGATTTATGTACTTCATACGAGAGGTCAAAGAAAATTAATAGATGCACTCCATAAAAACACGATGTCCGTCTGATTTAGTAGATATTATTTTCAAACAGACGAACATTTTTGAAAAATTTTCATTGCATCACGATACAAGCAATCATTTTTCCCAGGAAATACTGGAATATCTTACAACAGCTGAATATATCTTGATTTTTGTAAACATCCTTAAATTCCCAGGAAGTTTTTTGACGGAAAGAAACAATTGGTATTGCTTACAATAGCGGTGTGTATTTTTATCGAATATTCCCACACGCCGAAATTGCTTTTGTAAGTTTAAATGAAAATTTGCATGCGCGAACGTAACCTTGGACTTGCTTTTACAAAACTGTACCTCGAAAGAAAGTTTTATACCATATTGAATTTTTGTTATTATTGTCGAAAACAGATCAAAACTTTACATGACAATTGAATTTGAATTTTACAAGTAAAAATGTGATTGCTTCAAAAAAATTAAATCTCGATGTTCGTGCAAAACCTTAATACGAAAGTTCATACCTTTTTCTGTATTTTTTTCTCCAAGATTTTTTGCCGCAGTTTTTTCGACAAAAGAAAAAGAAACAGGATCACTCAAAGTTCATTCACTCTTACAAGCAAAAATATACAGTACGAGAGCAGCAGCTAACTTTTAGTCCTGATCTTCAACTCTAATCTCATTTCGAAAGCCCTGCGGCTTTATCGGCACTTTCTGTGAAAAGGAGCGGTTCATCGTATTCTACGGGTTTTAATTTTTATCGCATCAGACTATTCAGCGGGGCGACTGTCTGGTCATCAGCTCTAATCGCCACCGGTGAACATTACAATTATTGATGAACGCATTGTTGCGTCAAAATTGATTTACGTAAATGGAAAAAACGCTGATGATGCTTTCAGAATTTTTCGTTTTGCCCTTTTTATCCAATTTACTGAAACGAAATTGTTAAAGGTCCAACGTCAATGGGTAAAAAAAATTTCATTCAAATAATCCTGCACCTGTAAAAACTAGATGATATTCTTTGAAAAAATATGTAGCTTTTAATAATCTTAATCTTAATTCTGTAGAATATCATTTAGCGAATAAACTGTATGTAAGTGGTTACATTTTCAAGACGCACCGTGACTCAAAAACTAATGAATTCTGTAAGCGCTTATCTCCAGCAAGTAATTATTCCACACATATCTCTTTTCTCTCCGCTCGATAACGTACGAAACTGTGTTTTTTTTTCTTTTTTTTTCAAGAACCTGCACATTTCCCAGATTGCACTCTGCACTTCCCCGACGCAGCAGATTTTCCCCAGAATTTCCCCCAATCGCCATCCACCTGTGAGTCAAGCTCGCAAAACTGGACGCTCCGAACCGATCAGGCGTATCCCGCTCGTTCGTGCGGAGAGAAGCCAGGAATATCAAAGGACAATGGGCGAGCAGCGGGAAACTGCGTTGACGTCGCCCGGCTTCCTAGAACGTGTATCGCGTGCCGATAGGTCGTCTCTCGCCTATCTGCATCTCGCGTCCAGCGGCGAGACGTATTGCGAAAGAGTGAAAAGAGCTCCATTGATTCGCGCGAGGAGAATTGAAAAAGCGCGCGCCGCGGCCGCGAGGAAACACCGCCGGTGTTTATTGCCGCACGCGGCCTTGGCAGTGATCTTCACGGTGTATCCCCCTGGTCGCGATTTATGGACGATCGAGATAGCCGATTTTTTCATAATCCCGGCTGTTGTACGTTATGTATGATGCACTTCCTTGGTGTTTGATAAACGTCCGGGACTTTACGGAAGCAGCTGGGAGAGGAGAATTTTTTGTTGGAGATTTGAAGATATCGAGACAGACAAGACTGCGGATGAAAAGATGTAGTCAGGATATTAATTATTGAATCGTACATCTTTGATTATTTCGTTCAATAAAATCTTTGTCGATGCAAAATATTTTGATTGCCTTCAATAACAGATAGGCAAGTCAGTTAGTTGTATTTGTAACGAGTCTGCCTAGAATTTAGTACTTTGAAAAGAACAATACTTACTGTAAAGTCGTTACGTTTTTCGAGTCGGACTCGAGACAATGATGGATTACATAAAAAGTGTTTGAACTTTTTTTAGGATGTCTCAATGCTTCCTCTGGATACACTCAATTAACTCGTTCTATTCGTCTACTTGCGATTTCATTCAATTTTTCAAAAAGAGGAGAAAGTTTTATTTAAAATTTAAATTTGCCAAATTTACCTGACAAATTTCAAAATTTCTAACTCCTATAATAAAAATCTCGCAAAGTAAACCGTTTAACGCGTCGCGAAATCAGAAGAGACAACATTAATTTACTTCGGTACTGCTCGTGCTTAACATTACACGTCCATTTACCTTTCCAATGCCGCAAGCGTCTCGCTCTCGGCATTACTCCTGCACACGTAAAATAGTTACGGCAATTACATTAGACGTGGCGGTAATTGCCGCTGCCTTTAAACTATATATCTCATATAATTGTGCAGGTTAATAAAGCTATAAAGTGATACCTTCCGAGTAGAAAATGAACCCATTAAATTTGTTATAAACAAAAAGGCTTGGCAAAGGCGTCAAAACGTTTTATGTCGCTTTCATATTGCAATTTAGAATAAAAAATATAAAAAACGATCACTTCGATATAAGAAAACTGCTTACGTAAACGGGTGCGAACGACTGTAAAAAATGCCTTATAATGTGTATAAAGTACTCTGAACCTTTGCACTGTTGTGTGAAGGTAAGGACGTCGGTCGAAGAATGGTGTGACGGAAATTTTTTTCCCAGATATGGAATAATTTATGAGATAAATGCAAAGCGCTCGAGCTTAGAAAACGTGCTGATTTAGCTCTTAGAAATGTAAGGTTAACAAAAGTCTGAAAATCTCGCTATTAGCAGTAAATAAACTGACGATAAGCCGCATTGATTGTATTCTTATTAAGAGTTAACAACATATTACATAAAAAAGGTTTAAAATACTGTTGACATTGACTTTTATAAAAAATTTAAATAAAATTTTGTTTTGTTTTTCTCGTAACAGACTTTAACTAAATTTTATAAAACGGGGTTGATTCATACTGAACGGAGGCTTTCTTTTAAATTGAAATGCAGATGAACCTTTTAGTTAAAACCATCGACCTGTATGATTCATTTTCGCGAGAAATTTACAGTTTTGACACCTGTCAATTCTGAGTAAGAGAGAGAAATTTCTATTGTTACACTGAACGTGAAAAAAACATTCGAGTTCTCCAAAGATTTTCATAAAATAAATCTATTACTTTTTATTAAGTCAAACATTTCCTCTTATGAAGATTTTCTGTATCTTTACTGAATGATAAAAAAAATTATTCTAAAAGTTACAATAAGTTTAAAATGTACAATAAAAGCATCGAACAAAAGATAAATTGATTTAACCAGAAAATTAGTCACTCGCAATTCTTGCACTTTGGGACAAATCATGTCCTGACCAAACTAATTGTTTAGTGTTAAAAACGCCTTTGGCTTTTTACATAATTATTCATAAAATGTTGCAACTTTACCAATTACCTGAAAACCCGACGAATTGCTAAACATTGCGGCGTTCCCTGAAACGAAAAATTTAAAATTAAAAAAAAACAAATCAACTGCCTTTTTCAAATTTTATTAAAAATAACTCTTCCGAAGAACCTTCTACCACCGCAGATCCCATCAATCAAAAGCACCCGAAACCACCAGTCATTCAATTCCGCGGCTCGATCCCTATCTGCCTCTTCGGCGATCCTTTCCCTAAATTTTTTTGTCCCTCATCCTGCACTTAGACAGTTGCGGACTCGGTTTTTCCGCTCGAGCCGTCGGTGGATCCTCTCGCCTTAGCCCGCTGGTCGAAATCCCATTGTTTACAAAAACAAATCGTCGGCGGACGAGAGAGAGAGAGAGAGAGAGAGAGAGAGAGACCGGTCTCTCCCGCGGTCCCGTTGATTTTTTGCGCTCCCGCCGTCGGTGAGCACGTCGCGGGAGGAAGAGCGCTCCGCGCGCGCCGTGCGTCCGAATGCTATATAAGATGATCGCGGGCCGCGGCGACTTAGTCATTCCGCCGTGAACCGAGAGAGCGAGTGTACAGTGCGAGAAGAGCTTTTTTCGCGCGCAAAAACCGAGTGTGGGCATTCTTTTTGCCGATTCTCTCTCCTTTTTTTCTCTCTCTCTCTCGCTTTTTAACGGTGCCGAAGAGGAGAACAATGGCTGCCAAGGCTTCCTACCTGTGCCTGACGCTGCTGCTGCTCGTCGGGACCCAGCTGGCGACAAGTGAGTGCTATTTTTTTTTTCTTTTTTTTTTTGGCGAAGTATTTAGCTGCGGTAACGGAGCGACGTCGGGAGGAGGAGTGCGCGGTGCTCGCCGTGCGAGCTGTTACTACCGGGAACTGTTCCGCCGCGTTAATGCTCTCCACGTGACGATCATTTTGATTTTGAAGTTGTTATCGGTCAATGGCGTTTTGTGAACTTTGTTATTAGCCTTTCGGAGACTTGTTATTAATTTTTTTTATTGTTTATCTTTAAAATTGAAGATGCTCCAAAGCGTAAAGTACCGTTTTAGTATTGCCAAATGCATTTTGATGTTCTTTCATCGAGTTAACGGAAATATTTATGAATTTGTTTTTTTAATTTGTTTAAAGTGAAACCTAGGAATTTGAATTTAATACAGTACACACCCACTTTAATTATATATTCTACGCATAAAAATTAATTCTTTCCTGTAGAACGGCCAACTAATAAATTTTTTGCAACAAAATAATGAAAACAGGGCAATTATCTCCAATTACAATAAAAAGCGTCAATGAATTAAAAACGTTCGCGGGCACGACACAACAACAGCCGTTAAAAAAAGAAAAAAGAAATCTCCGCATCAGTTTATAGCGCTCAATGAAACCTATATATATATATATATATCTCTCGTCGTTACGACGAATTTGTTTACGTAAATATATTACGATGCGCCGGGAGAGCGATAATAGATAAAGCATTCTAATTACGGCGTGATTCACTCGTCTCAAGATCGCGACTTCGTCCGAGCAGAGAGAGGAGAAAAAAAAGATCCTTTATCTAGATTGCGCGCGTAATGTATAGCATATCCGTCGAGGGTATAAATGGCATAAAGGCGATGACGCGTAAAAATCGACTTCGACCTCACGAAACTCTTTGCCTTGACACCGGGCGGTCGGTCTTCCTCTTTGTATACACAGAGCCGTAATATAACGTGTGGATTTTGACGTGCAAGCGCAAACTCGCCGCCGCGCTGTTTGACTTTTTCCTTGTGTACTCATCCTGTGTAAATTTAACGTTAAACCGGGGTTACATAGAGTTTTTAGGTTTACGGATCGGAGACCGTATTTCGTGGCGGCTCGTTTTCTCCGTCAATTTGCACGAGGAAGGGGGGGAAAATAGAGAGAAGTTACATCTTGCGAGGAAATTTGTTTAGTTAGAGTATCCGGTAATAATTAAGAGATTTAAATAAGGCTATAATGTAGTATTATTTGAATATGCTGACGATCGGAAACGAATTTAAATTTTGATTTGATACAAATTGAAAGTATTTTTTTAAAAAAGTAACGTAAAAATGAAAATAGCATCGATTATTTTTACGAAACCTATGGTAATTAATGCGTTCTGATTACGCGTAACACAAACTTATATCGAAAAAAAAACTTCATAGACGTTATTAAAAAGCGATTTTATAATGAGTCGGCAGAAAACGGTTCTACTCCACGCTATAAAAGCGTTAATTCCTAAGAAAATACAACTATATACTCTCCTGCATAATTTTTCACAAATAAAACATCTACTTGAAACAAGCAATTGATATTTCTAAGACTACTTTTCATATATTCTTCACACACCCACTCATACAATCACAAAAGCTCAACTCACATAAACATCAAAATCTTCACAACTGACTTCCAAAGATACAGAAAAAAAAAGATACCCGCAGCAGTCCCAAGCTTTGCTGGCTTTCAATCACGGAAAAACCAAAAAAAAATCAAAGAACCACGGCCTACCCTTTATACGCAGAAAGCCGTGCGAACAGCCCGATACTACGGCCCAGTTTTCATTTAGCAAGCCTTACTAGAACGAACGCCTTTCTTTTTTTCTTCTTTTCCGCACTCAAAGGCAAATCGGTGGACGAAAAATTCAAGGATAGCTCGCTAGTCTTGAGCAAGAGAGCGGTCGCTAACGAGGATAGCAAAGAGGCCTCCGCCGAGAGTTCGGACGACAAGCTAGCGCCCGCGCCGAAGCCCGCGAAAGGCCGGCGGCAAGCGGCGACGACGACGGAGCCGACCACGACACCCTCCGACGACGACGACGAGGCCACGACCGCGCCTCCCGAGGATTCTCAGGAGAATACATCCGCGGAGGAGGAGGTAGCGACCGTCGCTCCTCTGGAGAACGACAAAGAGAAGGCGAAGAAGAAGCCGAAGGTGCCGGTGCCGGATTTCGCGAACAGGATAATGCCCGAGGAAGAGCCGGCGAATCTGCCGGCGTCACAGCCGGCGGCTGGGCCGCAGTTGCCCCCGAGGCCGCAGCTGCCAGCCTCGAATCTTCTTCCACCGATGCCTTACTATCCTCAAAACTTTGGCAGCTTACCGAATCCAGCTTTCGCAGCTCCTTGGGCCTTGTACCCAGCTCCCGGTCCCAGCCCTTACGTTTATCCTCAACCCTCTGGACCAGCTTTCAGTGACAGCAAGGTCGCCGGCGCCGGCGGCAACGGCTTCGGCTTTGCCAGCGCGAGCGCGAGCGCCGGAGGTCAGGGTACCACGATAACCACCTCGTCCTCGAGTCCCAATGGAGCTGCACAGAGCTCGCACGCGTACAGCAACAGTGCCGGACCGGTGCAATCCGTCGGGGTTCGCGGATCGTTCGGAGGCGGACCGGAGGACTCCGTGGCGATCGAAGTCAATGGACGTCCAGCGACAGGTAGGAATTGGAGGGAGGATCGTTTGTGTCGAGCTTTTGGAGAAGCTGGGAGCTTCGGCGGAGCAAGAGGAGCATGTCGACGTGGTTTACGTTTTCCGATTCTTTGTTTTTAATCAGTGTGCATAGTCTCTTTCACCTTTAAGCTTATCATTCTTCATCGCACCTCGTCGTAGTTTGCATCATGTGAATAAAAACGTCATTGTCCTGCGTTCTAAAATACAGTGATTCATCAACACATTGTTTTTTCAGTTACAATAATAAACGTTATAATAACGTAATAATGTATGATAAAAGAAAAAACATACAATAATAAATCGCAATCTCATAATAGGAATTATCCATAAATAAGTGTTGTAAATAGCTGAGGGACAGATCCTTAAAAATAAAGCACTCCAACTGAATTTGCGATTAAACTTTAGGTTTTACGCGCAAATTTAGCCTTGACCTTTATTTCAAAGGATACCCCACGTCAATAATTCCAGTGACTAATCAGCGAAAAAAAAATTGTCCACAACTTAAAGTATCCCTTCAATGTACAGCAAACCTTGTAAATAACTCATTGAGTGTACATAATGGTAACGGGTGACGCGCCCGTCATTATCATCAGTTTAAGCTTAAACCTCGTTTTCTTTGGTCCCTCAGGCATTCCCACTTACAACGCGCAGCCAGGCTACGGCTCCGTTTCCGGACCCGGCTACTCGTCTAGTGCCTCTTTCGGCAGCGCGCCGTATTACATGAACACCATCCCCTCCTACGGATACGCCGGACCCGGCGATTTCAACAACTTCTTCCAGCAGTATTTCGCAGCGATGCAGGCGCAACAGCAGGCCTTCCAGCAGCAGCTGCAGGCTCAGATTCAGGCGCAGCAGCAGGCGTGAGTAGAGTTTTGGGGTTGATTTTGGGTTTTGGCGGTGGTTTGGTGGTGGTATCTTTTGGTGGTGGATTCTTTTTACTGTACGATGGTTTACTACTTTCTAGAATTTCGGTAACACCTGTTTTCAATGATGTAATTGAATATTCAACAATATCCCCAATGGAAATAAAAAATGTATGAAAAAGGTACGAAAATGTAAGAAAATGTATATAGGTTTGACTTTCGATTCGGACAATTCGTACGTTTTTTTACGTTTCCATATATTTTGATACGTTTCTGTACTTTTCCATACGGTTTCTAACATTTCGGTACATTTTTACCAAATTTTTTCAATAGCTGAGTCAAAGCAAAAATGGCAAAGGAAATAAATTTTGGTATATACAAATTTGTATGTTTTTGTACTTATGATGATGTTGTGATTTCGAGTGGCCCGGAAGAAGAGTGCGAGCGTTTCGAGGGCGAGTTTATATAGCCGAACAATGCTGCGAAAAATAGGATGCTAAGTCAAATAAGTTGGCTCCCGCTGCCGTTGACTGACTTCAAGGAACCAAGTTAGCGCTGAGAATCTCTCTTTCTCTCTCTCGCGGTGGCCACCTGAATATGGCTGATGGCTCCCGCGCCAAATCAGGTGGCTCTCGCGAGAGAGAGGAAGAGAGAGGAATCCGATTTTTACAACTAACCCTTATAAAATAAAAATTTTTACGGACAAAGAATAAGCTTTTAAATATTAAACACATGTATTCAAACCACGTTTTTACATTTAATAAATTCATTTTTAGAAATCGATAAACATACAGTTCGCGGTTCAGCGCTGGCTGCGACGAGAGAGTGCGCCGGCGCGGACTGGCAAGGCGGAAGAGCGATCGCAAGCTCGCGATCGCCTCGCCGACACTCTCCGTGGATCGCTCTAGTAACGCGGACGCGTTTTTGGTTTTGGTTAAATTAGCTTCACGGAAGTCGGTGCCACGTGGCAAA
>UCOM01000116.1:0-133857 GCA_900474385.1 Ormyrus pomaceus
CCCCCCCCCCCCACGCACAGAGCTTTATCGGCGAACTTTTGTAATCGCGAGAATTAAAGCTGCTTCGCATCTCTGACCTGAATTTTCCAACCTTGGCGGCTTGTATAACCGTCGGATGCGGCGTTCGGTGCTTTGTTTGTATGAAGAGGAAAGTGTTCCGTTAAAAATTGGGACGCTCCTTTACTACAACTCGATTTATTTGAAATTTTGGAATTTCAATGTAAATTAGTGATTTTTTTGTACTTTTTCATATCGCATGTATATAATAAATATATGTTAAACTATCAAAATACTTAATAAATCGAGTTTGCCCGCCGTATAATATAAACTTTGCATTTCAAGAAAGGAAACCCCCCCGGAAGCGTTTAACCGAATTATAATCGAACGATTTTTCATTCTCGGCACGACTCCCGATAAACAATCCATAAATCAAGCAATCAAGGCCGGTCCTTCTTCGTCAAGCTTCTGCTCTCGGAGTCAGCCGTTTTATTTCAGGGATTATCGGACGTCTCTTTTATCCCGAATTGCGTAATTTGGCGGAGACGCCACTCCGTCTGCCTCGCATTTTGGTCATTGTGAATCATAGTATATAAACTCCGGAGCTTTTGAACTTTTTTCATACACGTTTTCTGCTCGATATATCGAGCGCCGTTCTTGGAATGTTTTTCGCGGAGATTTAGTGGATTTGGATGGGTGTTTGTTAAAACTTAGAACGGCTGCTTTAAGCCGGGCTGAGTGTCAAAATATTTAAGAGACGATATTCTTTTAGTGTTTTTTGGATGATTCATTAGAATGGAGCAATTTTATGAAACTTGGTAATTTTAAGTGTCACATAAGTGTGCACTTAATTGATAGTGTGATTGCAATAATCTTTTCATAGTAGTGTCTTTAAACTTTATCATTATTGTATCATGACGCAAAGATTAAGCATTTTCACTTTTTATCGAACATTATAGAGAAAGTTAACTTTAATTAAAAAAAAGTTGTTCGCTCAAACAAAAAAAAAAAACAAGGCTCGATTCAATCCCATTCTTCAAATCATTAAAATCCCAATACAAGCCCGGACTTTCATATGCATCCCATAATTGGAGAAAATCCGCGCTCGGCGTAGAAATCGAAAGCCGTTATGCGCTCTGCAACGCGTTAATAAAACTCGGCGCGCGATTTGCATTTCTCGGATATAAGCCGCCGAGTGTAAACGGTTTACGTTACTAAATCGTCGCCTCATTAACGCGGAAAGGAAACGCTTAATCCGATCGCTTTCCAAATCAACAGCATCGACGCTGCCTGTGGCTTGCGAGGGAATGACGAGCCGAGCGAACTTTTGTTCTTAATTGTATAAGGCTGGACGAAAGGATCACCGCGGATTTTCGCGAATCGGAGGTGGTGTTGTTGGGTTTCTTTTTAAACGACAGATTTTGATTGGACGGATAACAGCAAGCGAGATTCATGTATGCACTTTTTCAGTATGAGTTAAGCTTTTCTTATTTGGGAACATTTAATTTGAAAATTATTTGCTTTAAAATTAAAGATGTAAATTAATTCGCAGACCTTACGTAAAACACAAATTTATAGTGCGATATACCAAAAATAAAATTGAACATATCGCGCTTGTGGGCGAAAATTAAGTGCTAATAAATATATTCATTCGCTGCTTGAAAACTATAGTTTTTAATTTCTGCTCTATTATTCTCTAGAAATATCTTGTAATTTAACAAAAATTTTAATAATAAGTAAAGCTTCTAGAAAATTAAAGCGATTATTGTCGAAATTTTACAGTGGCTGGGTTTTTACTAGAATATTTTTACCTATACTTTTCACAATTTTGTTTATTCGGGTCTGGGACTGTGACAAAAGTGTATCCTGTACTTTGAAGAACAGCCAACTCTATCTTTTCTGCAAAAGAAAATACACTCTGTTGTCGCGAGTAAAAAGACAAACTTCGTCAAAAGTTATCTAACAACGTTTATTTCCAACAACAAATTACCAGTTCAGTGAATTTTTCGCCTAAAACCTCAATCGTATATAAATATTTTCAATTCAGAAGAAAAGCATCCACCCACAATATTACCGAGCTTATCGCAAGCGCGGACCAATAAAACGAGGAATCTTAAGCGGTCCAAGAACCGGCGACCTCTCACAAAATAATTATCACCGCCATAAAGAAAAGAAACCAATCAGCCATAGCCTCCAACCTTATCACTCCCCAACAATAACCCCGGCGGCACTAAAAACACCCATTTAAAAAGCAATGACGTACACCCCAATATCCAGTGACTCACTCGAAACGCATCGATAGGCGGTCGCGCACAAAGAGCGCATTTTCCAGCTGGAGAGCTCCCTCTCTCTCTCTCTCGGCAGGGGAGGGAGCCCGAGCCCGCATGCCGAGAGCGGAGAGCGGCTCTCTTCCGAAAATACTCGGAGTGGAACGCGAGAGGAGAGCTCGCGCGACAACTGCTCGCCTGCGAAATTGAGCGGATTATAACGCGGGAGAGCGGCGAAAATAGGCTGCAGGAGCCGAGAGCAGAGCCTGAGAGAACAATCGAGATGGAAATAGCGGCAGGACGAAGCTGAGAGAGCCGAGCGAGCTTTCGCTTTTTGTGCGCAAGGTCCATCAGATCTTAGCCTAGGGAATCGAGAAATATAAATCAAGGAATTAATAGAGTATATTTTTACCTCGTTTGATGTATCAACGTCGTACGTCGGATAGTTTAATTTAAAATCCATGACCTGATAAACCCTTGCCTCATCGTCTTCAAGTTCCACGGCCGCTTTTCATCCACCTTCATCGTACAATCAATCGCAAGCTGCGCGCGCATTCAGAACCTTTAGTTTAAATAAATCTCTATAGTCAACGACGAGGTCTGCAATGACGGGGTCCAGGTGATTTTCTACTCCGAAGCATCTTCATCCAGATTATTTGCACTCGGGAGCCGACTTGTGTTGCGTAAGACTCTTCCTCTCCGGTCTTTCTTAGTGCTTATTGTCCGCAATAAATCAATGGCGCACAGACCTGCCGGAAAACGAGCGTATAGCTCAGAACAGCTCAGAAACTCAGAACCAGAAGCTAAAGCTATATGGCTCTTCTGAAAATTGTAAATAACGCGGGCTACAATTTTATTCCATTCCTTTTTTCGAATCTTGGTTCGAGAGGGAACGCAATTATTAATTCCTTTTATTCGATTTGCGTTTAAAAAATTTAAAAATTCGGTATGCTAATGGCGAAAATTTGTGTTCTGTTTCAGGCGCTCGCGACTGCGGAGGTCATCCGCACGGGGAATGGAGAACGAAACGGTAAGCTTGTAATGCAATTGTATTAATCTCGCATCGTGTCTTACGCTGCGAAATAAATCGTGAAAATAGTTGCTTTATAATATGTACAAAAGGAACATTACAATGAACGGCCCATGCTAATCGAAAAGAACAGATTTTAAATGCACTCAGTTGCTAAATTAATAATTCGTGCATATCTTTTCAAAATTCGCAATAAACTCGAAGCATCAAAAGAAGCAAAAGAACGTTCCGTGCGATTTAAAATCCGCAGCAATAACTCATCACCCAGAGAGAATTAGTCCGCCCAAAGTGCGTATCAAAGACGGCCATTGTGCATTGTCCAATCTAGAATAGCGCGCGATAAAAAAAAAGGAAAAGCGGAAGGAGAAAGATCGCCATCCGCTCTCCGCGCTAGATTAGCTCTCTGGACTGGTGCGCGCGCGTCCGTGTACGCGTACGCGTCTGAGTGTGTGCGCGTACGCGAAATGGAGCAACGAGTCCGGCCCGATGCGATGCGGCAATCGGCCTCGTAATCGCGCGGACCGTCCAGCGCGGATGAGACCGATTGGGATTGACCGAGCGCCACGTGCAAGCGGTGATGTAAGTGCCTTTTATTGCCAGAGGGGTGCAGCGCTTTTCTTTTTTCGACGGCGCCGTTTCGTTTGCGTTGGATTTGCGGGAGGTTCGCCGGAGGAATTTCGGATTTTATTCAATGCCGCTTGCATACTGTTATTAGGTTGAATATGTGCTTCGTTCTGGTTTCATTCGGTCGAAAGATTGATTATGAAAATGAGGAAATATCAGCCTGATGAACTAATTTTTGAAATAATTTACGTAAAAAGTTTGCGCACATTTTCTTTTTTAGACGGAGAAAAAAGATCTCATCAAAATATGAACTCGACTTATAATTAAAAATTTTTAATATTAGGAATGTACTTTGACTATTAGTTAGGGTATAATACCAACTTTTAATGGTGCACTTTTCTCCGTGTAGACGTAAAAAATTGTACAAATGTATTCTTAAGCATATATACGATAGCAGCTCACATTATCGACTGATCATTTTTTGTATCCTCCTTTGTAAACAAGCTGCTCGCTCTGCGATAAGGAGGGTACTTAAAGATAGCCCAGCTGTTTTCCCATGCAGACGAGATGAAAAATCGAAGGCTCAGACCCTTCTTTTCGAACTTAAAGATAACAAGCATCTGTATCAGTTTCGAAACGGAGAGTTATTTTGATCTGTTATTGTTTGCAAGATTTACACGGATCAGACAAAAATAAGCAGCTTCGAAATACGTTTCTATTTTTTAACGTTTCACTGAACGTAATTTAAAGAATTTATGGCAGTGTAGTAACGTGTGTCAAATCAAATAATTACTGCATTTATAGTAAACTTTCGTAAATGGCTTATTAAATTTTATTCCTCTATCTAGTGTAGAACCCCATTCCTCAAAAGTTTAGATCCTTCTCTCTTTTTTTTTCTACAAAAAAAGCATTAAAAAAACCTCTTACTTTACTGTTTTTCACTAAAACTAGCGAAAAACTGCCTGGGGGATAATCGAAAAGCACTTTAATCCTTAACGCACATAAACGTAAAAAGCTCGAAGCAGCGGGAGAGTGTACCCGATAAAAATAGTGTTCTCTAAAAGGAGAGAATAAAGGAGATGGAAGAATGGTAAAAGGACTTGGAAGAGAGTCAATGTTTGGCGTACCGAGAGGACTAAAACGACGGCAAAGGAGGGATGTTGGCGTGTCTAATCTGCTCGTGCATACATGCAGCCGTGTTTACATTAAAGCAGGCAGGGAATTCTAACCGCATACGGCTTTAATTAGCGTGAAGCTTCCTATTCATTCGTGTTATTAAACTTGCAGAAAGCTTCGCCGCGGAATTAAATTAATACCAACGATAAGACAGAGATAATTTTATTTCAAGTAAATAAATAAACTTAACCGTTGCATTGATTGTTATAATTGAGATTCGCGTATCTTATCGGAATTCCGAGTATTTCTGAAGTATCACTCGCTCAAATTAAAAAAGCTCTGAAAAAAGCTCGAATCGTACAAATTCCATCCCTGAAAAATCATCGAAGAAATCTCAGATCGTCCGTAATCCTAATTATCGAAGTATATCGCACTAGCCGCAACTAGAAAAACACAAAGCCACCCCGAACTAATCTAAACGAAAACATCATCTCCCCCTCTGGGCAAAAAGGAGCAAGCGCGGCTCCAAAACGAATCGCTCAGCAAAATAGACCGGCCACATGCGCGCAAGTAGTCCAGAGCAAAAAACATCGGATCCACCAGCCAGAGAGAGCAAAGGGTAAACGAGAGAGAGAAGGAGGGCCATTTATTAATAGAGATGATTCTCTCTCTCTCTCTCTCTCTCTCTCTGCTCTCGCGTCGTGTCGTGTCGTGTGCAGACGCAGAACATCTCTCCCGCCCGCTTTGGCTTCAGTACCTCCCGAGTCGCTTAGCGGTCCCGAGCTTCGCAAGCTCTCGGCGCGGTGTCCCGTGTGACTTGTGTAAACATCATGTGCCCCGAGCTGAGCAGTGATAAAGCGACAAGAGGATCGAGAAGCTTTGTTTTTCAGTGATATACACCAAGTGCCGGATTTTTGCGAGAGGGTACGAGATAAAGAGAGAGAGAGAGAGAGAGTGAGGTTCGCGAGGGACGCCTCCGGGCGCGGCGGCGGCGGCGGCCGATTCGCGGAAGCTGCACTCGAGTATTTTTGGCGCCCAACGCGCGTAAACAATGGGCTGCAATGGGCTTTTAATTCGCCGAGAATCGGCTGGATTTCCGGGCGTTTTCCGTCGGCCGTACGACGAGCGCAGTGGACTCTCCGAGCGAATTAACGAGGGGAATTAAGCCTCGTCCGCCTCGCCTCTTTGTCCGCGGCTCCCTCGCCGAGAGCGCTCTTTCTGAATCATGCTCCGTCACATGACGCGAGAGAGAGAGAGACGCGGCACTTCCCCCTCGGCGAATGCGCATCCATATGTGCCGCGGGGGCTAAATTAAGACGCCGAGGAGTTTTCGGCGGCGCGGGAGGTTTTGGCGGGAATTCCGAGCGAGGGGAGAGATCGCGATTTCGGACGATCGCTTTTCTCTACGTAATGGGACATATCGTTTGCCGCGCGGAAGAGTCGCGCGGGGTAACGACAATGACGTCCGTTAATTATGTGAATTACGCGGCATTACGTGAGAGTATTCCGTCAATTTGTCGCGAGAGCTTGAAGAACCGTTATTATGAGAGCCTGCGGAGAGGTGCAATTTTTATTTCGTTGGTGCAATCTCTATTTATAGTAACGATCGATATACATTCAAATAGTAGCAAATTCAACGTTTTGTTGAACTTACTGCTTAGACTCGAAACGTATCGCGAAACTTAATCGCAATACTCGGATCTAATAAAAGAACTTTCGTCATAATTCTCCCCGCAATCGGAACCTTCGAAACCACTCCGCAAATAACTTCCGGAAATCGCCCAAATTCACACATCTCCGTCCTTCCAGCCGAACAATCCCATCAAGCTCGCTCCAACCAGAAAAGCTCTCGTCGGCGCAATTTTCGCTCTCTCGAAGCTTCGCCGCGCGACCAATCAAGCTCTCGCGCTCCCGCATTAAACTTGGTTCCGGAGCGCGGCGGGCGAATATATATATATATAAGTATTCGCGCGCAAATGGGAGGAAGCCTTGCATCCTCTCCCTCCGCCTGACGTAATCCGTCTGTCGTCGTCGTTGCAGCGCTTGAGCTTGGGCGCCGCTGAGACTTTGGCGCCCAATAGGCTTGCGGCGGTTTTATTTTTGAGAGCCAGTTTCGAAGGCTCGATGTATCGAGGCGCTTTTGGAGGCGATTTGGCGGCGGGAGGCTTTGCTAATAGGCTAATTCGCGCGTGGATTGGAGTTTGCCGAGCTGACGGTTGGGAAATTAGCGGTGGGTGGCTTTTTATAGTTGGTTTTGCATTGTGGGTATTTTGATGAAGGTCTCAATTGTCATTTATACATGAAAGTTTGACGAACTTTATTGTCTAAATTCATCGATAATAATTCATTTCTGAGTGAAAGCACTAACTAATTATTTACCATTCTATAAGTTATAATTCGTAAATTTAAAATCAAACAGCAGCATTCTCCAAAAATTCCGTTACAATTAACATTCATCGAATAACCACTGCGCAACAAGGAAAACCTATAACGCACAATGACGCCCTCGCTGCAAAAATAGAAAGCTCCCACCTTGATTTTTACCAGCGCTCCCTCATCGGTGCAGCGATCCAAGCCGAAAGAGCCGCCGAAACGTTCTTACGCAGCGAAATGGCGCTAATTCGCGCGTGACTAAGCGCCGGACTCGAGGCCCGAGCTCGGTGCAGCTGCGCGCTTAATTCCTCGCGTTATCGCCGCGCGATTCCAGACAACAAGCGGCCGAAGATTACGGGGAAAGACGAGCAAGTCACGGGCAGTCTCGGACTCCCGAGCGATAAGAGATAGCCGCCGCGGCCTGATTGCGGTTTCCGCGGAACGCACGAACGATGGAACGACCGCACCCTCTCGCGAGTTAGTTTCGTCGCAGTGCGCTGAATTAATGTATATTTATGTAGGCGATTTTTTTTTCGTCTGGGTGGGTAGGTTGATGGACGGATGAGTCATGCTCTGATTTATAAAAGGTGTAGTTCAGTTTACCAACGGGGAGTGGATAATCCGAGGATCGGTAAGGCGAAGCTCCGGCGCGTGTGGCATTTTTTTCCGGTTTGAAATTTAACGCATATACGAGAGTCTTTGAAACGTTGTCGGAACATTCGTTAACAGCGGTTTTTAGATTACTCGCGGAATCTTTGTTGCGGTATACAAGTTGCCTCGCGGCACGAACTTTTCCTCCATAACAAACATAACGAATAGCCGGACTGTAGAGCTTATTTTAGCATCGATATATTATTTCACGTCGAGCAGCCGCACGGAAATTAGAAAGTTATCCGTACGAGAGTCCCCTGCACTTTAATGACGCAGTGTATGCAAATTCAAGCCTCTCGACGTCGCCATTCCATTTTCCTCCCTCCCATAAAAAGCCTTAAAAAAAAAGGCCGAATCGCCGAGGACGCGTCGACAATCAATATTATATTCCTCGTCGGGCGAAGCGCGGCCCCTCCGAAAACCGGAAGTGCAGCAGCCACCAAGCTCT
This sequence comes from Ormyrus pomaceus, assembly GCA_900474385.1. Lineage (NCBI taxonomy): Eukaryota > Metazoa > Arthropoda > Insecta > Hymenoptera > Ormyridae > Ormyrus > Ormyrus pomaceus. Next base: position 8,447 of record UCOM01000116.1, read on the forward strand.
CCTCCGAAGGCGACGAGAGCCGTCTTTGTCCTCGCCTCGGTTGTACGTGTGAAATCGCGCGGCGCCCTTTTTCACGGATAGACACGCGCGCTGATGAAAAGCAGTCTCTCTCTCGCGTGTGGGAATTAACGGAGGAAAAAGCGGCGGTTGCGCAAACCGAATGGCTCTGCGGACGAGAGCGGGAATCGAGGCGGAGTCGCCGTTTATTTTTTGCGAGTTTTTTTTTCGTTGACTGAAATGCGGATTAGATTTGATGATGGGGAATTGTTTGCGGATTGTTGGGAGAAGCTGCGATTACGGGTGTTGTAATTGATTAAGATCAAAAATAATCAATCAAATATAAAGTCTAGACTTATATAAAATAAAAGTAGGCGTAAAGTTGTACCAAGTGAAGCTAGTTTTATCGACGATGCTTTATATCCGCAACACAAACCTCTCCGCAAATCGAAATTGATAAACAGTCGCATAATTGTCACTCGTAAAAAAAATCCGCCTCGACCGTCTCGTCCCAGAGAGCAGAAAAGCCTCTCTCTCTCTCCGTCTCTGAAAAGTACACTCTTTCCCAGGCGCGACAGTGAGCCCCTTAGCCTCGCACAGAAACACAGATTCGCGCATAATAGTGGCAGTTTCACTCGCGAGCGAGCGGCGACTCGAGCAGGTAGCGCCGCCTCGCGTCATGATGCTCATGCTGCTGCTCTGCGTCATCATGAAGATCGCCGAGGAGCTGACGGTCGACCGGAGCGCCGAGCACCCCATGAAGCCGATGCCCTGCTGCAGGGAGGCCGCCAGGCTAAGGCCGAGGCGCAGGAGGAGATGCAGGAAACGTAAGAGTTTGATGGGGGGCGACGGGGGGAATTGGGCTGATTCATCAACGTGGTATATTGTACGGGAAGAATTCGGGTGAATCGCTTTATCTTTGGTAGTTGGGGGCGTGTATTGATGGGATGCTCGAGAGTATGGAGTCTTCGTACGGGAGCATAGAGAATTATTTCTCTGACTTACGATGCTGTCTGGTGAAATTTAAGATTGATTTCGCGATTCGCACCACCATTTTCTGTGTACATTTAGCACTTGTGTTTATAAAAGTATCTTATACTCTGCGTACGATACTTATTACGATAAATTCAAATAAGCTTGTATTTACTAATAATTTTTACAACTAACTCATATCTAAATTACAGTAAGCATCTTTTATTATTAAGAAAATATTGACTTCATGTAAGAAACTTATTTATCATAACATAAATATTTATTTCTGGAATTTAATTCTTAAATCAAGTAATTTTTTTTTATGTAAAAATATATATAATTAAAGCGTACGTGCATGTCTGCACGTATTTAAAGAACAGTAATGCACATTAATATTTATATGCAGTGAATTTTTTGAATCAAATTAAAAAGACATCAAGCCACTATTAACTTTTTACACCTATTTTCCAATGACTTAACAACATGTATATCAGAGCTCTTCTTCCCTTTTGAATAAATTAGCAAAATTTAATTCAAACGCGAAAATTATAGCATCCGATTTAAAACCAATGAAGAAAAAGCTGTATTACATAAAACAGTTTTACAATCCACTGCCTCAATAGTCGCGATTGAAATCCATTCCCAAAGAAATTGGATTTGACCGCGGAAAAGTGGGCTTTGACTTTAATGTTCGATAAGTAGATTGGACGGAGACTAAAGCTGACGAGACTAAAAGGTTTTCTTTCAAGACTGATTACTGAAATATACGTACAGTGCAGCTTTACAATAATTATCCCACTGCTTCTAATTTTCAATCATTACGACCGTGAATATAAATTTTCTCGAGGCCACAAAGAAGAACAGTCGTCCAAATAATTTGTTCATTAACGCGTCTCTTTAATACGAATCTTACAGTCTTTGCTCATTCGATCGATCCCAGTGGTAATTACCGCGTCGAGCTCAAAATATATCCCACAAATCACATAATATATTATGCACACATAATATCTTAATACGATCGCATTGTTCGATCGGTGCTAGAAGCAAACGTGCCGTGCCTTGCGATCAATCGCGACACGGCGCGACCACCGAGGATCATCCGCTAAGCGAATGTTAATCAATCTTCAAGAGCATGCCTCGTTTAATTTTCATAAAAAGGATCGCGCACAATATGCATCGGCAAATCTAATTACTCGCCTTGGCGGAGATCCCACAGATGCACTGATAAAGTATAGGAGCTCTTTTTGTTTAAACAATAAATACGCCTCTCGGAAGGCTTTTTTATCTATATAAGCATTAAAAAACGAAAATTGAATTGAAATCGTCGGGAGAGTCTTCGGGGAATATTATTGTTTTAGTATTCACGGAGTAAATTGCAAATTAAATCTGCTATTCCGAAGGCGGCCGGGTGTTTATTTCCATTGTACGGCCTGCTCTTTGTAATTCAGCGCCACGCCATTCACAAATAATTGAGATAAAAAAGAAGAGCGTGTGCACGAATCAAAATACAATCTCGTCAAAAAAAAAGAAAGAACACCAACGCACCGGACTATTATCAGTTGATTCGTCGGAGTCGCTGTTTGTAAAGAATAAATTTCAAGTATTATACCTGCAAGGCGAAATGTCGTTGTTTTAAGATTAAGAGGATGTCGCTTTTATCGTACGACAATTTCCTGTGATTCTCTTTTTATAGCGATTCTCAATTAGGGGACTTGAGAGTTTGATGGAGGCTCAGTATAAAATCCTGGCTGTGCTCTTTAACGAACAGAATGCATATGTTAGAGCTTTAAAATACTTGAGAATTCTATTCAGGATTGTTGTAAATTATTTATGTGGATGTTGGGTCGTGCAGTTCTGCATTGAAAGTAAAAAATATTTAATTAAATATATGTATCGAGAACGTCAGCTCGGTGGACATTGTCAATAGATGCTGTGTTATATGTACACGTCAAAATTGATGCAGTCCCTCCAGAGAGTTGGCATACTATCCAACTTTTTATTTTCGATTTACAATGAAAACAAAAATTGTCGAGTCAACGTTAATTTGATGTCTCTGGTATAGAATTTTAACCATTAATATTTCGATAATGGTTAATTGAATTGTACTGCAAGAGCAGCGTTTCGATTTTATTTCAAATAAACGGCGAGCAGAGCACTAGAATATCGATTTGTACTAATTTTAGTTCGAATGTTTTCCATTTCAGTGAAACGTTAATTGAAATATATCGTAAATATTCCTCGAGTAATTGATTATTAGAATTGTGAAATCGCGTAATACTTAATGTTTTGAAAATATTATTTTGAATTTCTACTATATTGTGCTATAAAAGTAATAACAGCATGAAAACTCAAAGTTACGAATAAGCGCTGCCTTAAGTATTTATCTCAAAAGCCAGACAAATTTCTCTATTGCAAAAAGTCCGAAGCTCTCGAAATGAATCTGTAACATTTCTTTGTGCTGCCAAAATATGCGGTTTATAAAAAGAATGCTATTTTCAGCCTCATATAATAACTATTCTCAAAATTTTTGGAATAAGTTCACAATGCTTTCATTTTTCTAGAACAAGCAGTAGTAAAACTAAACAATTACTGAATAACCGCAGTACTTATAACCAAACATGCGCAAACCCACAGATCGATACCTCAAAATTTCTGTAACGTCGGCAAAACATGTTCGTCGCCCATAATCGAAAATCAATTCGACATTAGCCCACTTTCCACCCGTCAATATAATTCCGTCACCGGTCGAACCCCGCCACATTACATCGAACCCGCGCCTTCATTGAATTTCCCAGCAAGCCTCCAGCGACGACCTGCCGATATAACCCATTATCTTGACCGAATCGGAAGCAACCACCTCCGTCGCCTCGCCCTTCATTCTGATTCAGACAGCTCCGCGACGCAACGACTGTCTCTCCCGCGACAAAGCCGCGCAGCAATTATAATTGGAGCGTGGGTGTCGCGCGGCAATTTTTTTTTTTTTTTGTTTTGTTTTCGAGCCTCGCGAGATTGCGTCTGCGAGGTAATTGCGCGAGCATTGTTCGCTGCTTCGTTTTTTTGCGCGCGGCGTTCGGGAGCGCCGCGAGGTTTTTTTGCGGAGCCGCGAGAGCAGATGTAATTGGAGCGAGTGCACTCCGCGGGCGCTCTGGAATTCCGATTGTGGATGTACGGTTAGCTTTCGGTATTGTAATTGTTTCGAGAGTGATGACCGGCCGTCGAGGAGCTGCAAAATAGTTCCGAGACCTTTAATGAGACGAATTTGAATTTTTTCTATTTCTTTTTTTGGATGTTTTTGGAATTTGAAGATTTTTAAGAATAGTCGCTTAAACTGGGTTAATAAAAGAGGAAAAAACTGTCACTTAAACAAGGTTTTAACTAATAATTTTAGAAAAATCACCCGTTTTGAATACTAGTTTTCTCTAAAAGAACGCGGCCGTCGCGCGCAGCAGTATCCTCCCCTACTATGAGAGACAATTTAAGCCAAGCTTCAATTTGAATTTTATCGCAGTCCCGCTGCCTGTCTTCACAGCCACAGCCAGATTCTCAAGGAACCAGCCCAGTTTCTCCAGGGGCTCGCCCAGAACCTGAAACTCTCTCCTCCGCGAAATCCAGCGTATACAACTTTCCCACGAACAATCCGCACGTCGATTCGGCCGCGGCGCTAATCGAGAAAAAGCGAGCGACGAGCAGCGCCGCGCAAGGGGAAATTGCCCATTCCAGGCGGCGCGCGAGGCTCACTTGTGCATTCTGCGCGGCCGCCTTGTACCGACATGCGCGCGGCCTGGCGTTGTCGAAAGATCGGGGCGGGACACACCGCTTCGTCGATGCGTGCCCGGATTTTCGTATTTTGCCCGACAGCCGGTCGACGGAGATCTCTTGTATAAGCATTTCGAACAAATTTTTTGGCCAAATTTTTGCTAGATGTGGTAGTTTTTGAGCTTGAAAGCGTTCACTTTGTCAGTTGTTATTATAAGTGAATGTTTAAGTAAATTAATCTCCGACGGTATTTTCATTGTGATTTAATCGCATCAAGAGACTAAACAAAAGAGCGATTTCGCTGTTATCTTTTAGTCGTATTGTTTTGAAAAGAATAATTTTGAGTTTATAAAAACTTTATGCAATTTGGTCCCATTAAATTTTATTGAAGCATAAATTACAAAGCAAGCAATTTGCGAATTACAAAGGAAATTTATGTGCATAAGATTGTTGCTCTTTTTGACGCATAAACAATTGTTTCGAAACAGACTTTAAATGCTGTTATTTAGTAATCATTTTCAAATTTCAAATTTAACAAAATCTTTATTTGAACTTCCTCCTCGCATTATGTTTTGAAATGCAGAATGTGTCAAACTGTATACGCACACAACAAGTGATGCATTCTTGCTCCACATATTAGATATTACTCACAGTATATATACGATTCCTTTGTGCAGCGGGCGGACGATTAGCAATGTTAAATTTTCAGAATTATAGAAATGCGCGTTTCTACTTTTTACCGCGCATCGATGCCTAAATAATTAGAATTACGAGCAATTACGATAATGGTTCAAAGTGACTTACCTAGAATTTATTATCGATTTCTCTTTCTGCAAATGCATTTTCCTCCTTTTTGCTTCTCGGGCTGGCGGTTGCATAATGCTTTAGTTTTTAAAGAGGTATACACGCGTTCTGAGTAATAATACGTTAATTACTCCAAGTAATACTTGACCAATCCGTGATTAACCGAGCTCGAAACTGGGTAAAAATCTTTTTACCGACGCGTAAGTAGACGGTTCGTCAATTTATTTTCACACGACAGCTGCTCGGTGCGAGTAATAAAACTTATTTTTGGAATTTCGCGAAGAATGAAGGCGTATCTTAAGAACGATTACGTCACACCGAGGAAATGTTCGATAAATTAAGCTAATAGTATCTAACAATGGCGATGTAAAAAGTATATTGTTTCTTATAGCGACTCGACCGAAATCATTCAAATCAGGAATCGAACGTCCGTCGCACGGTTGACTGAAGTCAGGCCAGCTCCACTTCGCCGAGACCAGAGCGCAATAAGACTTGAAACTTTCTCGCTCGAAGATTAGCGTGACTCTCCTAAAATAGCCTCTACCTGCAAAAAACTTGAACCTCAGCCGACATCGAAGCTCCGCCGAATATAAAGGAGAGAAACTCCGACAGAAGCTCCTGACAAATGAATAGCCGTCGCGCGCCGATCGATTCAGAAAATCCCGCGAACGGATTACGCTCCCGCCCGCGCCTCGTCTTCGTTCTCTCTCCTCCCCCCTTGATCCAAGCTCAAGAGCTCGCAGCCTCGCCAGTCGCTCTCGCCCGTCGCCGTGCCTCTCAGTGACGGCGCGACTGCCAGCTGCGCGCGAGCCGTATAGCTGCACTTCTCGATTCCAATCGAGACTCCGTGTCAGTGTCTATATACCTCCGCGCGTATGTGTGTGTATTTCGAACGCAGTGATTCCTCAGCAGCGCCTTTTCGCATCGAAAAAAAGGCGCGAGCCTTTGGGGTATCGAATTCAGAAGGAGTATGGAGCCGTCTCAGCTGACTGGGCCCAGCTATCCTTTTCACTCCGCGCCGTGTAAGGTTGGTGTTCTCGCAATGTCACGCTGCCACCTTCCTTTTTGCGCCGCCGCCGCCGCCGCAGCCGCCGCGGCCGCAGTCTATCTACTTCCGCGTAAGGAATGGAACGCCGCTTTTCCAGCCGAGATCGAAAGTGATCCGCCGCCGCGTCTCCGCTAGAAAGTTGGAAGAGTGCACGCGAAATGGAGCGAGGCCCGTGTGCTTTATACCGTGCGCATAACTATATGTACAGGCTTTATTGTTGTTTTGAAGCTGACGTCATGCTGACGCCCACGTGGTGCAAGAGCGGGAGATTCGAGTTTGTTTTTAGAGCCTAATATAGAGAGGGACAAGAGGTGACGGTTGAGGGAGAGGTCGGGCTGCTATCCTTTTCGTGCTTTTTTTCGATTCTCGGAAGAGGCTTGTCCCGGTGCGAAAGTGAAGCTTTGCTAGCGGTATGTGGCTGCTTTGAGGAGAACGGAAAATGTGGGGCGTCGAGTCGGTTTTCGACTACTTTATTACGTACATCTTTAGGAAAATGGTCTATTTGTTTATACGTAGACTTATTCTTGCAGGTTGGTTAACCAGAGATGCTAATTTGAATTGTCTTTCGCAAATTACATGCATATTTCATAAGCTGTTCTTTTAAAGGAGGAGAGTCGTGTTGCACAATTCTAATCGGAAATTGTTTAAATTATCTCTTCTTTGGTCATGAAACATAATTTAAATATATAAGAAATGTGGAAATTTTTAAGGAAGTCTATTGACATTTTAAAATTATCAAATCTACCTACTTTATGTTAACAAATGGATATTAACAAATCAGTATATAGATAAGATAACAGGTTGATGCTTACCACTTCAGAATGTACTTTTATTTTCTAATTCCCCAAATGTAAAAATGTTGATAATACACAAAACTCAAGTACCAAATTATTACATGGATACTTTTGTGTGTTTTGCAGGAGCTTGCAAGGGAACAACAATGATGGAGGATCCACAAACTCCTGGCTCGGATTGCAATTCTAATCCAGCCAATGATCCTCCAGACCTTGTAGGCTCAGAATTTATTCAAGACAACATGGAGTACCAGTGGTTCATCGACTACAGGTGGTTAAACATTTCATTTTTTATTTTTCCAACTATACCTTCTTGATCTAATCCTACCGGTCAAAAAGATCATTGTACCATCCTGCTATTTTTGGTAATTCATTCTCAAAAAGCAAATTGCACAAGTTACAGAGATGGAGGCTTACACGTACATCCCAGTGTGCTGTCCTCTCTTTCAGCCTCATATACTAAAGACGACCTGGGTTACTATGATGATCTGGCTCGCAATCTTGATGCCAATCTGGCAGAGGTTGATATGGAAAGTTTTAGGACCGCAGATATACACACACTACTCACAGCTTTGCCCGTCATGTGTACAGATCCAGTTCAACATTCTGAGGTAATTTTTTTAAAGAATACGCTTAGATGAATGTTATGTTTATTATCTGCACAAATAGAATGCATACAATGCAGTTCCCAGACTGTGACTGCAACTTTAATAGACATTGATTCTAAATGACTGAAATAAACTTTAACATTCTTCTTCACATTTATTTAAATATTTTAGAAAAATCATGCAAGATTACATTTCATCAAGTAAATTTTTTCCATTACTGTCCAGTATTTAATTATCAATATTAAAACTTTGTCTAATGAATTAAGTTATAGAGAAACACTAAAGGCTTCTTATTAAAAAAATATAAATTAATTGTTTGATTAAAAGACTTGCACAAGATTCTTACCAAGTAATAAATGTTTTCTTTTGAAAAATTTGGCTCTTATTACAATGTTAATGAAATACATGAATTACTCCCATGGCAGTTTAACTACCAACGTGAAAGGTATGCCAGTATATCTGGCTCCGTGATGGAAAAGCTCGACATCAGTTCCTCCATTAGTCCTCGGGGTAGCAGCCAGGTACGACGATGGTCCTATTTCAAGCGAGAGACTTTTCACGTGCTTTGTATTTGTTTCACTATATGGTCCTAATGAATTTTAGGATTTATTGACTTATAACAGTACTAAAAACTATGAAAAAAGGAAAAGAGACTGTATTGCCCTTTTGACAAGAGCCAGTTGGCTTAACTGTTACTTTTTTGTTGGAGTCTTCAAGTTTATTATGTTGATAGAGTCACTGCATGCCTTTTCCAGGAAGCTTCACATTTGGCCTTAAAGTATTTTCTATTTTTATTTCATGAAATTAATTTAGTTTCAAGGATGTGAAATGTAGCTAAGAATCACCATTATTTATTACAAAAAACTTTTAAAATATTAATAAGCAGATTAATAAAATTTACAAAACTAAGGTGAAAGATAAACTTCTAACATTAATAGTAACAATAATGGTGCTATATCTGCATAATTAGATTGAGTAACAATGCATTGTATATTCAGTAAGTAAGATGCTAATGAATTAGTTTCATAAGCTGCTTTGAATTTTTATCACTTTACTTCAGAGGAAGTAATTGCAAAATTCCAAAGTAATTTTAGTAAAGGATGGATCAGCCAACAAATTGAATTTTTTTTTAAGAACTTTATTATTTCACATCCTTGAAAAATGAACAATAATGATGTTTTCTACAGAATAGTAAACTCTAGCAATAAACTTACCAGGAAACAATAATTATGTAATTCATAAAAGCGCATGGCTAAACTCAAAATAAACATTCAAAACGTTAGCAAAGCAAAGTTTGACTTTAAAACTTAAAAATTTCACATGCTAACACAAAGTCCAGCTTTGTTCAAAGAAACATTTAACAGTGACATTCCTCAAGAATAAGTTCTCTCTAAGCATTCACTGTTAAATATTTCTCTCCAAATTTGGTCCAGAGGTAAACCCATTGATGTTGCGACCCAGAGCATGGCTGAAAATTCTAAAACAGAAACCATTAAACTGCGCTGCTACGTGTACAAAAAAGAGCGAGCCAGACTAAACCGAACGAGTCTCGACCCCCTGGCCAACCTTTCTAACGCTTCTGCTTTTGTTTCTATCAAGGGCGAGGACTCAGCCTGCTCGACCACCGACACCATATCGATCTGCAAGTCGTCTCTGCTGTTCTCGCCGGTGAAGGAGATGCCGGTCCTGCCACCCGGCGGAAGCTACAGCGTCGACTCCCTTGACTGCGAGGACATGCTCATCACGTGCCAGACCAACAATAAGAATAATTACACCATCGCCTTTGAGGGCAGCATGGCTATGTGCTCTGAGGGCTCTGACTTTGACCATCAAGGTAGAGATTCTGTCGTTTGCGCAGTAGTTTAGTTTTCGTATTTGTAGATTTGCTTGGTTTTCGAGATGTTTAGATGAAAAGTATTTTAAGTGATAAAGTGGCTTTCTATTATTTATTTTGAAATTTACTAAAGTATAATTGTAATATAAGTAAAACCAACAACTCTAAAAAAATTCTTTAAGTCAATAATAAAATTCTGATGAAATCAAAATATTTATACTAACTTATAAATAACAATTCGAAAAAATGTATTAATCAGCAGACTGTCTATTATTGAAAAATATTCAAATCACACGTACAGCTTTAAAATTCAATAATTTACAAGCACAATTTATCCTAAAAATAAACGTCTTTGCACAATACTAAAGCGATCCATTGTTCTTGTGCACACAGAGAAACAAAAAGTGTACGAAGTACCGGACTCTTACTACGACAAAGCCTTGAACTTCAAGAATATGCTGGACCTGTCAATGGCTTGCTCCGACTCGAAGATCTATACAACCTGGAGCAACTTGAAACACTCGTCAATCAGCAAAATGACGATGACGCGCCACCCATCCGGTAACAACAACACCACGCCAAATTTCCTACAATCAAACGCCGCAGGCACGACCGGCCAGAGCGGCAACTCCCACAAAACGCGGAGTCAGAGCTTGCCAGACCTCAGTCGCGCCAGGGAGCTGCAGCGCGTTGAGATGCCGCTCAATTTCTCGGTGAGTAGTGTGCTGATTCATCGCTGCTGCTGCTGCTGCTGCAAGCTATGGCTGCTAAGCTCATTGCTGATAAGGGAGATTAGATTCGGAACGCGTTCAAACGCAAGGAACAGTCGAGCACTGTTTTCCTTAAGAGCTGTATGAAATTCTGTTCTGTGAAGAAATGTTGTGTTTTGTAAATACGGTTTGCGTAATTAAGTTTACGGGAATTGGTGCGGCAGTGAAGAAAAAGTTATCTTTTTAGTAGGTTCTGGTATATATAATAATTTGTTACAATCGATTTATTTTGCATCAGGGTGAATGCAAAATTTGATTAATATTCATGAATTTATGAATCAAGGTAATTATTTTAATACAGTAGGCTGACGTATTTTTAAATATGACCTTCCATTTAATATAGAATATTGAAATGGTTAGAGTGAATTTCATGCATTGATATCAACTTGAAAATTAATTAACTTTAAACTCATAACTTATAAATTTGTTTTTCAGCAAATTTTTATACATTAAGAATTTAATTGTTTATTACGAAGACTCATTTACTTTTTTAAATTTATAATTAAAATTTAGTTTCAAAATCTCACCTCCCTACAAAACGTAAAAAATTCGAAAGCAAAATATACTCAAAATAGAATAACTTCGTCACGCACTCATTAATCTAGTCGAAATTTCTGCAGGTCGACTCGGGCGAGACAAGCAGCCGCAGTGGCCGTCTGCAGAGCTCAGGCTCGCTGATGAGTCGTTCGATGAACGAGGAAAGCTCCGATAGCGTGGGCAACACCTTATCATCAAAGAAATTGCAGAACATGAGTCTAGTCCGACTATTTATGAAACAGAAGAGTATGAGCACGGAAGGCATGAGTCTCGACCAGACAGACTCCGGCAGCGAAACCGGCTGGCCTGCGAGCAGTAACAGTGAGAGTGGTACGCATACGACTCAGATACACCGACAGCTGATGCAGCAGCAGAATTTGACAGTGCCGGATAATGATTTGGCTATCAAGTGGGTCAAGACAGATAATTACAGCAGCGATGGACCCAAGAGGTCTAACTGCTCGACTTCGATGGAGGATTTACTCAATACGTCCAGGGCTGCCTCCTCGATTGGCAGGGACATCAGTCTGAAGTCAAAAATGCAGAAGAGCGTAAATACGAAAACGACGACTGGAACGCAGGTAAATCATCAACTTTTATCCAACAGTTGCATTTATTTTTGTGCCACAGATATTTATGTTACGTAACACGTCGATATTTATTTATCAATATTTGTGAAGTAAAGCGTAGAATCCTTTTTTCACTCTTTATTGATGACTGAAATAGATAAAAGGATTCTTTTATTTTTCAATAATTAAACACAGTATATTTATATTCAACGTTTATTTATATTTGTAGGTAAGAACAGAAGTAGAAGATAACAGTGTGCAAACGTCACTCGTCTATCCATCACCGACTAGCAAGGATTCCGGCAACTTTCCGTTCCGTGAAAGCGTTGTAAATGAAAAACCAGTCTACGTCGTATACCCGAACTACGCACTACCTGACCTGTCATTCCTGAACACTTCGGAAACTCGTTTCGACAAGGTCGCTCTTAAACCCCAGAACTTCGGTAGACACTCCGGCAAAGGCGGCAGGCCTTTCTCGTGCAACGATCTCGATGCACTTAAACAGCGTGGATTTTCGCACGTAAAGGATTGGGAATCGCTCACTTTCCTCTTGCCTACCGAGTATCGTAAGATACTGCACGATGTACCGGAAGCGTCTAAACAAGTCAAAATGATAGGCATGGAGATGAGGAAGCCACTGTTTTGCTTATCACCTCCGATGAAACACCGAAAGAGGACATTCTGTGACATGATGCCTAACACAGTCGTGTCATCTAGCAGCAGCACGGCAACCCAGCCGTCTTCTGGCTACAGAGGTTCCTCTACTATCTTAAGTGATTCGTCATCGAATCAGCAGAATTCTGGAAATGCTACCCTGGTAAGCTATAATAATTTAATTGTGAAATATTTATTTTCCCATTAAAACTTAGATTGGAAAAAACTATAAAACGCATTTATTTTGTAAACGTAATTTTGAAACTTACGAATTTTATCTTTTGCAGGGCAATAATCCTTTGTACCTGTACCGTTACGACAGCGTTTCCTCAGAAGCTTCATTGCACGGTCAAGAAAAGCTCTCTGGTCGGGTGCCTACAGGCCATCATCATCGCGTACCGTGCGCTCCAACATTACCAAAGCGTTCAATCTCTTTACCCCAGGGAACAGATGCACCGGCACCACCTCGACCGCCGCTACCGCGCGGCATCCTTCGTAATCACCGGGCTGCCGGCAAGCGTTGTAGCATGTTCGAGATGGGTCAAGTGAACGAGGAAGGTGTCAAAAGTAACAGACACGGAATGAGTCAGGAAAATAAGCGCATGTCCTTACAAGAACCGTATTTTATGAACAACGATTTGCAACTGCTTAGGCATGCAGGAATCATGGACTCTGAGAAGGACATTGACGAGGCTGAGGAGAGACAGAGATTCGGTGAGTTGCATTGAAAATTTTTATCTTAGACGGTTATTGATTGCTTTTTTATGTATTAAAATATCTTTATATATAGTTGAATGTATCAAAGCAAAACTAGTTTGGAAATCGATATCTTTGATATTAAAAGAAAGAACCTTGAAGGAAAGTTTTTTATTCTTTTTTAAATGAAAATTCACGAACTATCGATTTTAATAAGAGCACTTATTTTGTAGATATTCATCGAACTTGAAAAGAGTTTATCGATAATTTAATTATGTATTTAAAAAAAACTTTCAAAATTAAATTTTATAAAAAGAGACTAGGCTTTGAGATAATACAAATTATACTTATATAGTCTTCTGCATAAAATTTTCATGATTTTTTATTAAATTTTTATTTTTAGAACGGTTACGAGGAATAGATAATGAAGAGTTAGAAAGCAGTAGTGAAGATATAAAGCAATTAGAAGAATTTTTGAAACGTAGTGGTTTTTCATCTCAAAGCAGTGACGGAGAATCAGGTAGTGATCAAGATGCTGAAATAAAATTACGGTCATGTGTGAGAAGATTCCTCGCCCTCAAAATGAATCAAGATCTAGATAAAATGTTGGGCATGGTTGACTCTCAGAAAAAGACTGTTAGTTTTGCTGCTAATGGAAAGCCGAGATATGTAGATGAAAAGGTATGAAATATCATTATAAAACATTCAGAACAATTTAGCTGATTATTTTTCTAATTAAAATGTATTAATGATTGTTCAGACAAATATATTGGAGGAAAAAGACCGTTTGAATGTGAGCGAAGCTACCGAGACAAATGTAGACCTAAGGCCTTTAGATATAGAAGAAAAGAAAAGTAAGTAATAATTTACATCAATACTTTAATAAGAGAATGTTATTCAAAATGAGCCTTAATAAAATTAATTTAAAGTATAAAATATATTCTTGAAAGTAGGGCTTTTAAATATATAACACTTCTCGGTAAAAGCTAATCAATCACTGGTAAAAGCCAAGGAACTAAAATAAGCTTTTTCTTCTTTCCAGAATTGATTTGGTCTGTGAACAAATCCGTGGATTGCCTTCTAAAATTCTGGCACAGCGAACCTGTACGCAGCAGGCAGGGTTACAATGACAAGAACGAATGTTCCCAGCTATGTCTGAGCCAACTCTGCCCGGCACTTTATGCGGTCATGTCGGACGGACTGAAGCCGCATCTTAATTCGACGTTCGGGCCTATAGCTAACAGCGTCTGGCAAGTTGTCGAGGCATCGTCCCAACAGGGACCATTGACAAAAACATTAAACGATCTCGTACAGAAGATCAATGGCGAGGACTTTATAACCGAAGGCATGCTCAAATTTCATGCTTTCGTCTTCGGTTTACTGAAGTAAGTTAAAGATACTTTATGATGCACTCTATGGCGATAGTTGTAAATATAGAAACAATTTTTAAATTCTTTTTTTTAAAAACTTTGATCATTGTTAAAAAAATCAATGATTTTTGTTTCTTTTGCAAATTAAGTATTGCAAACATAAAGAAGTAGGCTTAAAGTTCAGTATTTATCTGATAAAATATCAAAGCACATTGGCACATCTCGGAATAAGGTCACGTTATTTTAAGATTGCCTTTACAGCTTCCATCGATCGCCATCGCGAATCGCCCACTCAATTATTCAAGTATCTATATCTATCTTTTACTCTTTCACACAGCCTGCGAGCTCTCGACGCTTGGTTTGCCTATCTCTGTACACGTGAATCGATTCTGCGCAAGCATTACAGCAACAACAGTCTCTTCGTGGCGGCTTTGGGTTGTGCCAACAGCCGCGAAGTCGTTGACGCCTTTCTCAACATTCTCCAACCTCTCGCATTCTGCCCGTTCCAGTTAGACTTGTTATATCAGTACAGACAGCTGCACAACAGTTTTGGACAAAGCAATGTTATCAATTTGGAGTCGAAGAAGTCGACACCTGCTAGGCCCAGATCTTGCGTTCTATATGATACGAGACAATACGAAAAAGAAGAGAAGAAAGAGGAGGAGCTGAAAAAACGCTGGAGCCATACGCCACTCAGCGCAAAATTCCACGTTTTCGATAGGCTGGATGATTCCGAGGATTATACCGATAGTTTGGAACATTCACCGTTGAATAGAGCGAGTCCTAAGAGAGCCATTCCCACGAAACTGCAAACCAAGTTACCAGACTCCAAAGGTGAGATAAATGTTCTGAAGAATAATTAGTTAACACTTGTTTTCTGATAATTGTCTTGTTTTTTATTAGATCCCAAGCTACGAAGAAATGACGAGGCAAATACCGAAGTAACAACCCCAGGTGAAAGCAAGTTTCACAAGCTTCAAGAGAAGTGGGAGCATATGAGTCGCGACGACGGCAGCAATCCCAACCTCAAAGATCTCCAAGCACCTAACACTCCTTCCCCATCATCTCCTACCCGAACTCCCACGAACCTCTCCAAATCTAAGATCCCGCGGCTCCTAACCTCTCCCATCAAAACTCCCTCTAATCTCCCGATTCCTGTCAAATCCGCCAAGTCCCCGGCATCCGGTATCCCATCCCTGAAGAAGCCAGCCGTCGGCGTTGTTGGTGCAAACAAAATTCAGCCTCCGAAAAAGGCAGATCCCAGGAGTTGCAAAGACTCGCCGCGAAGAACCAGCAGATTGGATCAGGAGAATTCCGGGATACCAAGGACGCATCTGACGAGGCCGAGCTCGCTTCCTTACAAGACATATGGTACCGGAACCAAAGAGAAGAGTACTATCTCGCCCCACAGAAGGGCTGCATCCACGTCTCTACCCAGGCCGCATTCTATCGCTGCGCCACCTCGTCTACCACCTAAACAGGCTCCAAAGTAAGATGTTTTTCATGAAACTTTCATCTATTGACATTTTACATTTGTAATATTTGTATTTAATTAATGAAGAAGGCAAAGTATGGAAAAGCTACATGTTGTATTCGAAAATAAACCGTAAATATAAAACTTCTATTACATTTATAACAAGAATATTGTCAATATCTGAAAATTTAATTGCTTTTTTCACAACTTACTATTTTTCTTATTTTTCCAGAATCGTACGAACTCTTACGAGTAAGCCACAACCGGAAGACGGACACCTATCGTTCAACGAGGGCGAAAAGTTGAAGGTTATTCTCGAAGTGGATGGCAAGTGGCTGCTTTGTGCCAGAGGAGATCGTAAGGGTCTCGTGCCACGAAATTGCGTTAAATCCATTCAAACTTAGCAGCAAACCGGCATCCCGAGAGTTGGTATCACTAGTAGACCTGTCGACGGCGAAGAGGGTCAGCGACGTGGCGAATTGTATATACATTAAAACCTGATGATAATAATAATGGTTAAAAGAAGAATCTATATTGTATTTTAAGGACGGAATAAGCGAGCGAAAGAGGTCCAAAATGCTAAAAGATTATTATTGTCGATGATGTACGAGAGAGTAAGATTGATTGACATGTTGATTAATGATAATGACGCTTCGTTTATATATTGAAAATAAGAGAGAGAAAGTCGAGTCAGCAATTTAATAATTATACGATTTCGATGTTATTATTACTTATAAGAGTATATTATAAGATTAAGGCGTAAAAGCATCGATGATGAAGAGACAAAAAATATTAGTCGCTAGTCACTTACAGGCTTTCGAACCAGAATGTATTTAATAATACGAGCATATAGCTATTTATAACCATGATGTAAATATATACAGCAAGGCGATAGAGGTTAATGATTATTAATTAATAAGACGAATGATAATGTCGAGTAATAATTTATATAATATATTATATATTATGTATAAATGTAACTGTGATGATAGCTTGTAGACGAGTAAGTTTCCGGCGGATATCATGAGAGAAGGATAAACGTATCCCAGTCCCTCTTTTAAATCCTCATTTTGTTACGTTATAGCGTATGTTTTGACGGAATATTTTATCTTTGACGGATAATTTACTCTAATTTTATGTATATTTTTTGTTACGCTCCTTATCCGGCGCACAAGTAAACCTACGCTGACCTATCTCTTTTGTATTTTTTTTTTCTGGAAAATTTGTATTTCAATTACGTATAACAATAAATCTTTTAAAATTTAAACAGCTACGGCGCCAATGGATACCAACTCGATCAGTAGGCGCCTCATGTTTTTTACTCGCTTTGTGTATTCCTCAGTATGTGGCAGAAGTAAGGAGTAATAAGCTAATAAAATTTATCTCAAATATTAAAAATTATTTGTCAATTGTTTAACCCTCAACCTGTACATTCTGTTTTTTTTATTTTTGTTTGTTTACTACTTAAATTTGAATAACAAAATTTTTACTTTTTGACTCAATTTTTTTATAATTTGAATTTTTTAATCTAATAGTGATATTGATAAATTAAATAATTTTTGCTTCCTCCTAGAGGAAGCTTTGGGATAGTAATTTTTGGAGTTGTTCGAAAAACCTGTTATAATAAATTGTATTTTAAGGTGTCAGGAACAAGAATAAATGGTTTTTGAAAAATGTGTTATGTGTGTGTAAACGCAGTCAACAGTACTAACCAATCAAAACAGTCTTATTGTGATGACAGATTATATCCCTCCTTTACCACGAGAGGCAGCACCTTCTGATGCGTTTGAGCTGCCTTTTTCCTCGTCTGGGGAAATCTCTGATTTAACATTCAACAACTGTTGTGTGTTTACGATGGCGACTTCCACGAAGCAAAATACTTTAAAAAGACGATATGAAGATGACGACTCAAGCGACGAGGATGAGAGTAAGAAATTATAATAATATCTAATGTTTGTTAATAACTGAAATCTGTAATGACATAAGTAATAATTCATGTTCATCGTAGAAATATTTTACTTTTGTGGTTAGAACTGTGTTTACTTTTACATTTTTTAATTTATTAATAAAAAATACTATATTTACAGCTCAAATGAAAATAGCAAAATCAACAGCTCCTCAATTGTGTCCATATTTGGACACAATAAACAGACAATTCCTTGATTTTGATTTTGAAAAACTGTGTTCTGTATCATTGTCAAGGATTAATGTATATGCATGTTTAGTTTGCGGCAAATATTTTCAAGGAAGAGGAAATAATACACATGCATATACGCATAGTGTTGCTGAAAGTCACCACGTATTCTTGAATCTTCATACTCTCAAATTTTACTGTTTACCTGACAATTACGAAATTATAGGTAATAAATTAAACTCTTAATGAATTATTAAACTTTCTTGCTTTTAAATTTACACTGCTGTAACTCATTATATTTTTCATTCCAGATTCATCGCTGGATGATATTAAATATGTTTTAAATCCAACATTTGACAAAGCACACATTAAACATTTGGACAACAATGACAAACTTTCAAGAGCTATTGATGGTTCAATGTATTCTCCAGGAATTGTTGGAATGAATAATATTAAAGCTAATGACTATTGTAATGTGGTTTTACAAGTAAATATTTATTGTTTTTTTATATTTATTTACAATTATATTTATTGTTTTATGTTAGAAGATTATTTTATAATTATATTAAAATGTTCAATAGGCTTTATCTCACGTGACACCCCTTCGTAACTACTTTTTGAGAGAATCAAATTATGCCAAAGTAAAAAGGCCACCAGGAGACTCATCGTTTCATCTTGTACAAAGGTTTGGAGAATTAATGAGAAAATTATGGAATCCACGTAACTTTAAAGCCCATGTAAGCCCTCATGAAATGTTACAGGCAGTTGTTTTATGGAGTAAAAAGAAATTCCAATTTACAGAGCAAGGTATGATTGTTTTTTATATTTTCTAAATATGATGGTATATAAAGCCATAATTTGATTATTCTATTTATAGGCGATCCTGTGGATTTTCTTTCTTGGTTCTTAAATGCTCTCCATATAGCATTAAACGGTACAAAGAAAAAAGATTCTAGTATTATTTACAAAACATTCTTAGGTCATATGAGAATTTATACAAGAAAAATTCCACCACTTGAATTGGAAGAAAGTCAACGAAGTGAACTTTTAAATACAGTAGAATATGGTGAAACTGTCACTGAAAGTCCGTTTCTATACTTGACATGTGATTTACCACCTCCTCCACTGTTTAAAGATCAATTTACGGAAAATATAATTCCACAAGTAATTATAATTATTGTATTAAACATTAATTCCTATTTTTAATAAATATTTATTAATAATAGTTTTTTTTATGTAGGTTAATTTGTACACACTATTAAATAAATTTAACGCTGTAACTGAAAAAGAGTACAAAACTTACAAAGAGAATTTTATGAAGAGGTTTGAGATTAGAGAATTACCTCCGTTTCTAATTCTGTATATCAAGGTAAAAAAAATACTGTGGTATTTTTTTTTAATTCTTATATATTTGACAGTTCTCAATAAACATAAAATTTATTTTACAGCGTTTCACAAAAAATACATTCTTCGTTGAAAAAAATCCGACAATTGTAAATTTCCCTGTAAAGTAAGTATTTAATACAATAGATATTTGTTTTTATTCAGTAAAAAGAAAATTTTAATAATAACTTTCAACTTGACGATTGTCAATTTAATTTTTTAGAAATGTCGATTTTGGTGATATATTAACGCAAGAGGTAAAAGCAACGCATCCTTGCACAACGTATGATCTCGTTGCAAATATTGTTCATGATGGTGAACCCAGTCATGGAACGTACAGAGTACACATTTTACACAAAGCAACTGGTCAGTGGTATGAACTGCAAGATTTGCACGTGACTCCAATTTTACCGCAAATGATTACATTAACAGAAGCATATATTCAAGTAAGTTTTTCTTACACTCATTCCCTTTTTGTTTTGAAATATTCAATTGAAAGATATATTTATTGATTTCATGTATTTTTAGATCTACGAATTACGAAATGATTTACCGGGCGAGAAAAAGGAAAATGGGAAAGCTTAAATTGTACAAAAAATAAATGTTATTCTACAGAGGTTTATATAATAAAATAATTCAAAACTTTAAATGTATTTTATTTAAAAAATTTTGACAAACATAGTTATAAATTAATTCATAAGATTTTTCTTCTCTTCGAAACTTCCGAACTCCCGCGTTATATTGAAAAAAATTTTTACTTGTTAGCAAAGAGATTGATCTGTTAATGATTTGAGTTCACGGTAAAAACTATTATTGCATGCCACCCCTCTTACGACCTATAATCAATCTGCGGCATTCATTTGTACGTAAATGGACTGAAGTATGAATAAAGCTTTGACCTAATTAATTAGAGTATATTATTTTATAAAATCTCTGAAGTGTATTTTTATAATATTCCTACAATGCAAGTTATGTAAGTAAGACTAATATTTTATTTTCCAATTATCATTAAAAAATTTCAGTAGATTAATTTTAGATTAACCTAATCCTTCGAAAATGGATTTGTGTACTTATTTTTACTTAACTAGAGAAATGAAAAGTTTTGTTATTTAACGTGACATTCCACGATCTTTACCTCTTCTTCACGATAAAAATGTTTTACTTAAAAAATCAGCTTTGACGGCGAACCGAAAAGTCCGCCGTGGCACGCAGCGCAGCACTCCCGCGCTAACCAGCGGCGAACCTGCGAAGCCGCTCCGAAATTCCGCGCGTCTCGGCCTTTCGCCGCGCGCTCTCGTCAGTCGGCTCGCGTTGCTTCTCTCGCGCGGTGCTCGCGTCTGAATGGTGTATCACTTCCACAACAATTCCAAAAGTCAGTGCATGCGAGAAAAAACACGCTGCCGCATCGGCGTCCCGTGAATAAGCAGCGGCTACCAAACAGTGCAAGTGTTGCTGTGTTCCGTATAGTGACGCGAGTGATCGAAAACCGCGTATATACAGTGCACCGAACGTCACAGGTGTCCTGCTGGTCCAACCGAAAGCCCACCCAGTAGAGACGGAACGTAAGTAATTAGTATGTACGGGGAAGGAGGGTTTCGCTACACCGGCGAAGGTCGCGCGGCAAATACACGCATGCCGCTGGCGTTTAACGGTTTTGTACAATCTCAGCGATATATCCTTGCCGATCGGCGGCGACATTTTGGAGCAGCGAAATCGGCTCGCGCGGAGGTAAGAGTGCAGAGAGTAAACGGGATCGCAGGTGGTTGTGTAGTTGCGCCTCCGGTGAGAAACCTGTCCTAGGATGTATATGGTATAGTATAGTAGTAAGTACTCAGCTGTTGCTGCTACCAGACGGAGGGAAAGATTAATACGTGCTCGCCGCTGGGTAGGAAGGGATTTACAATTTTTCTTGAATATTTGATCGGATGGTGTACCGTTAGCGAAACTCTGCTTGCAGCCGGAAGCTGAGGAGGATTTTCGAAATTTTCAAAATTTGGAAGGGCCAAATGGTAGGGATTAGAGTGCGGAGGTGGATTGCTACTTGGTCGTTTACGATGTTTTTCAACTGATTGGCGCGGAGTAGTAAATTCGATTTAGCTAGAGCTGCATAAATCTTGATTTATTACGAGGATCAACTACGATTTATATGCATGATACATTTTTTTTATTAGTTAAATTACTCAAGCATTTTTCATTAAAAGATATTCTAGCTTCCAAGAATATTACCTAATTCTATATTCAATCGTTTTCTTTATTATTTCACAAAAATTTAATTATTTATTTAATAATAATAAAAATAGTGATAGCAATGAGTCTATATTAAATTAAATTAAATTCTGCAACTTTTTGGCTAAGTTTTTTGCCTTTTTAAGTGGTTCATAATAAAATAACAGACGTGACAGATTATAAAATAATACAATATATTTACCATAACTATAATCACATTAGACATTACCAATATAATAATTAACAATACATAAAAGTTACCGAACATTTTCACTCAAGTGAAATGAAAAGAAAAAGTGATAAAATTCACCATTTCGTTGTCGAAACTTAACTGAAATTCCCACGAGAAAAAGCCTCGTCCGCAATACTTTAAGCAGCCTATTTATTCAAAGCCTATTTTATATTGGAATATTCGCTTCTAATAAAAGTGATGACAAACGACGTCAGGAGTCGCGTTACATTTGGGTGTGCTTCGTAAGGTCTCCAGCAGCAAGCGATAAAGTTAGCTTAATACGAGGCCACAAGCTAGACGCAGAAAAAGATGACAGGTGTCAGTATTGGCCGGCGATGCCTCGGTCCCCTCATAATGAAACTGGAGACCACAAAATATAACACTCGTACTCATCATTTTGCCTTAAATTACGTTCGCATATTAGCCGCATGCTAATTCTTCATAACTAGATCTTCTTGGTAATAATTTTGCAATTGCATTATTTGCTTGACTGGAAACGCATCGACTGATTAATCGGAACATTTTATAGACCAGAAGAATTTACGTTTGACCAAATTTCGTAAATTATATTTTATTTTATTCGACGAAATTAATTTTTCAGGAAATAACCAATAATCATTCCGCGAAGTAGCATTTCATTCAATAGAAATTCGCATGAACCCACTTTATTATACCCACTAATTTTTGAGATTTTTATATAAACCATTTCGCAAAGATCTCAAAAGCACCAATAAAAATGTCTGTCAATCAATAAAACAAAATTTTAGCATCCGCGCTAAAGCGCATTTTCTTTGAACTTCCATAAAAACCCCTAGAAACAAGTAACGAGGCTCCTTCAAACGCTCGCTTTTCAATTCCAGCCAGCTCCCGACGACGGTCAACTCGAGTCGCGTAACGTATATATATCCTTAACGTACACACAGTATAGCGCACCTCGATGCGTACACCTGTTCTCCTGCGGCTGACGACGGAGGCGGCGGGGTGGGGGGAGAGAGATCACAATTTCTCCTCCGCGGCGAGATAATATTGTTGAAAAAGGCCAGGAATCCGAGAGCGAGTCCGGGGATTGCATGATGAATTTTCCGCGAAGTTTTTAAGGGGGCTCTTTTTCTCTCTCCGAGAGTTGGATTAATTAAGAATTCGCGGCGGCTAGACGCCGAGTGCTCGCAATTAGTTATCCTGCTGCTGCTGCTGCTGCTGCTGCTACGTCGATTCTGCATACATCCGCGGAGGCTCGCGGTTTGTTTACCTCTTTTTCGAGGAAGAGATTGCAATTTGCGGCTTTACGGGAGGAGTTTTTCTTGGGTTTTTATATACGGGCTTTTTTCAGTGGAAGCTTCGAGAGCTTTCGCAATTGGCGATTTGATTTATCGATTAAACGGACTTCTGCGAAGTAACGAAATTAGCTGGCGTGAAAAAGTTTCCCGATAGTTCGCTCGACAAATTCGGTCGAATGACGAACCAGTCGATTCCCTTTTATCCGGACAAATTCATTAGGGATTAAGAAATTAATCAAGTGCGATTTATCATCAAATTAATGCTCGAAAGTAAGTACGGGAAAACGCAATTTACGTATAATTGCAATTAGTCACTTTAAAGTAGTCCTTCATGAATATACGGCGAGAACTGCGCTCCTTTCAGGAGAGAAAAAAAAAGAGCGGCATGAATACCTAACGAGTTTACCTTTTTTAGTAAAAAGCTGATTTCATTACATTAGAGAGTAAAAGTGGTTTTCGTTTGCGCGCGGAGAGCAACTAGTTCTCCTCATAACAATTTCAGTCGCTTTGATTTTTTGCAACCTCTAATTAGGCGCTTTAAAACGCAGAACTCCCGGCTTAAATGGATATAATGTTTTCCGAGCCGCGATGAGTAATTGATGCTTTAACACTTTCTTATTCTATTGTCCGCTCGCGTTCTCCGCGATTGCGTGCCTCTGTGCGTTATTTGCTGAACTGCTCGGAACTATTGCTCCCTCGTTACTTTCTTCGATCTTTCTTTTATTGCGCGCTCAGTGCTTATCTGCACCTCGATTGAAATCGAGTCATTATTTTAGATACTATAGTAAAATCCAGCGCGCTTCGATCGTACAATTGACAAGGTGTATTCATAAACCGGCATATTCTACGTTTCAATTTAGAAGTTTTGCAAGAATACGTTCGGCTGCGGATCAAGTTGTAAAAGAGGAGTTTATTTATGATAATTAATGCACATTTTTTTTTCCGCGCGAAACTGAAGCGTTGCAGAAAAAAATGTGCAAATAAAGCGCAAAAGAGGTGTAAACTTACGCGACGGAGACGCAACAGACCTTCGAAGTTAAAATTTTATTCATGATTGGAATATTAATGTATATGGATATTCGCGCTATGGCGAAATGTGGTCTCTTTTTCAGAACCGCCCAAAAATTTGATACTTTTGCGAGCGTTACTCAATATTTTTCCCGACTTAATATATATTCCTTTCTTTGACTTCGTTAGTAAACGTCGGTGTATTAATAAATTATTAATTCGGCAAATATATTTTGTAAATTTACAGAGACTGCCTTCAAAGGAGTTTTGAAAACGTTACCAATTTCGAAATTGGGCCCTTTTAGAAACGTAAAACTGCATTAAAATTCTCTCAACGCTATCCAAAAAAAAAGTTCCACCCCGAAATCGAGGCTTTTGCCTCCCGTCGCTTTAAAAAAAGAAACACATAATTTCTCTATCTCTCTCTTCTACCGAAAATCGTCTACAAAGGACTCGCCCTCGAAAAGTCTGCTGAAACGTTGAAGCACCGTAGCAGCAGCAGCAGCAGCCCCGCAAATCCATTGAGAAAACAGCGCAGCCGCTAAGCGCGCCTCGCGCAATTACGCGCAGAGCTCCTCTCCCGCTCTTTTTTTCCGCGACGGAAAGCACACACACGCACATACGCGCGCGCATACGCATGTGCACACACGCACGTGGAAGAGGATATTTCGCCTTCTTCTTTTTCTTCTTCTTCTCGAGTGAGAGAGAGAGAGAGAGAGCCGCGCGCGAAAACCGGTCGCCTCTCTCTTTCTTTCCCGCCGCTGCACAACGACCGGCTCTCCCCTTTCGACTCGTTTTCATGCCGCTGCCGCCGCCGCCGCCGCCGCCGTATAACCGAAAAAGAGGAGACGCTATTTTTGGATGGGCTTTCGCGGAGGATGAGCGAGTGGTGTGTGTATGTGCTGCTGCAGTTTTGGAGGAAACGCGGGAGAGCTTGCGAGGTTCGCGCAGGTGGTTAGTCAGGCGTTGAGGCAAGTGGATGAGGATGGTTTGAGGATGTTGGCTGGGAATCGGGTGTATCGGTTTTTTTAGATATATTGATTTGCACGTAAACAAATTGCCGAGTGTAGTCCTAATAAGACAGGTTATAGAGATACGTAAAACAATATATTTTAGGATTTTTTCGAGATTCGAATTTTTAGTTTTAAGTATTGATTCGCCTTTGGGAAACCGGACACTAATTTTCATACACCTCCGTGGCCTCACCGTCCATTTTACTAATATAATCTATCCGAGAAGCTCGTCAATCCAGAGAAATAAAGTAAATGAGCGCAGGCATTAAAATTCGAAAAAAGAGAAGCGGACCTACATCGACGCCTCCTAACTTAAATTTCACCCGCGTCACAAGCACTTAACCTCCCCACCTTGACTCATCAGCGGATCTTCAAAAGGAATGTCCGTAACGACGGGCGCCGGAATTCGTCACGAGCCATTTCCGCAGTCCCGGAATTTTTCGGCCGAAAGGAAGGTTAAGTCACGGCGCGCGAGACAGATAAGCGCGGCGGCTAAAAAACGAGCCTCAACCGAGCCATTGGAGGTGGGGGGGGGGCAGAGAGAAAAAGGGAAAACCTGTTTGCCGCCGCGGCGTATATCGGCGACAGGTCTTGCTCCTGGTGTGTACACAGAGACGGGAGTCGATTTTACTTGCGATTTGCCACCGCGTAGATTTTTCCCGGATCGCCGCGGTTGCGCCAAGTTCGACCTGGCCGACGCCGCCTGGCGCAAGATTGGAAAGCTGATTTTTGGAAAAGGAATACTTCGCGGCTTTGGTAATCGGTTTGTTTCTGGAGGAAATTCGAGGAGGGACTTGATTGGTAATCAAATAGTTTGTACTTTCCATGATACTCTAGGGAATACGTGTGGTTCCGATTAGGAATAGAAGTAGAAAATCATTTTTTCGTTAATACGTATAATTAATCAAATATTTGCCTTCGAAGCACTACCGCGCTCCTTGATGTGTAAAAAAAATCACAGGCACAGTATACTAACACATTTATCATAGAGGCAAAATTTAAAAAAAATTAATTGAATAAATAATCACGATAAGGGAGCCTATAAAATTTAATAAAACTCGAGGAAATCTGAATCCTTTGTGCTGTACTTTCCGCAAGCCTAGCCAAGCAACTCCCCCGCAAATAATCAATTAAAAGTAAAAAAGCTCCAGCGGCGTTTTTATATCAGCCCTAGAAAAAGGGTGAGAGAGAGAGAGAGAGAGCAGAATAGAGAAGAAAAAGCGAGGCTTAAAAGTTTGATTAGCCTGAAAGTACTCGAGCGGGCTGAATCGGAAAATAATCGATCGCTCTTTCTCTCTCCATCCCTCTCTCTCATGGCTCATAAGCGTAAAACTATCGCGCAACGTATCCATCAACAGAGCGCGGCGTAAAGAGAGAGAGAGAGAGGGAGGGAGGGAGAGAGGGAGACTTTTCCGCTGGCAGTCTTTTCCTTCTTTCCTCGCTCGCACGCTGAATTTACCAGGCAGGTTATTCACCCTCCCGTCGCGCCGGTAATTGTTGTAAAAGCTCGTACGAGCGAGCGGAGCAGGCGAGAAAAAAGGATAATTCGAAAGCTTTAATTCGATGACGGAGGGTCGATAAATTCCGCGCTGGAGACGGTTCGGTTATTGCACCTTTATACTGCACGGGTTTTTAGGGGCTGCTTCGTTACTGCCTGCGGTCGGAGCTCGATTCTTTTTTCCTCTCGTTTTATTAGCGGGCAAAGTTTTAATAATAACTGGCGAGATTCGCCTCTTAATTAATTGATTTAGAGAGTGGGTTGGGGTTGGGATCGATTTATTGTGGGTAGTTTCGGTGGAAATTCGAGGGTTTCGAAGTTTTTGGCGGAAGAGTCGGGTTTGAAGTATGATGCGACGATGTTGATGATGATGAGTTAACTGCGAACTTACGAACGGTTTCGTATAAATTTTCTGAAGGATCAATGACAATGATAAGTGCGTTGATGGATTCGTAGTTTTAGGTGGCGTGCATAGTAATTTAAATGCTACCAGAAATTAAAAATATTTCACGAGTCAATTGAATGAATGACGAATAATGATATACCTTGATTGGCATACTGCCAATGGTTTGAGATAGAGCTCCTGATGCCAACTTCAATTAGAATGTTGAATGATCTATTAGTTAATTGAATGTTTCTAAATTGAGGTCATTAAACTTCATTAGTATATTTATATTTACTTTCTATTGTTATATTTATAACTTTCTATAATTGTAACCCTGCAAGAAACAGTAAGAAAAGTTTAAATATAATTTTCAAAATTGGCAACACCTAAAATTTGCATGAAAAAAAGAGAAAAAAGTTTTTTTACTATTGCAGTACCAGAAGCTTTTTACTTTTTATGCAAATTGCAGGGTCGTTTGGCAGACTGAATTTTCTTTTGTCTCTTCAGACGTAGCAATTGACAACATCAGCAATAAACTTATCTCTGGCTAGCAATAAACTTCGCATCATTATCTGGCCTACATTTACAGACATACTAACCAACTCGACTATATCCACGATGATCCCAGATATACCCTCTTAACATCTACTTAAGTTTGTGTACAACCGTTAGAACGTTAATAAGCGAAGCGTGTCTGTGTAACCGACCTAAACGTATCTAGGAAGGATTTTTCATTGTCCAAGATTAAGAAAACGCTTTGTAAAAAGGAGTTTCTTAAAACTGTGCCCGAGTTTTATTCTTGTTTTGGAATGTAAATGTATCTTTTTATAATCTAAACTAAAAATTAAGGTCAAAAAAACAAATTATTATTTTGAATATCGCAAAAATATTAAATCAGAAATTTTTTAACGATAATTCTCTTTTCTTTCGTGAACAGTAACTATAGTTCGAAAAATTATACGATCAATTTTCTGAAACGAGTAATAATCTTTTTCTAATAGCTAATTACGCTTTGTCCTGAGCTCGACTCCAATCCCTCTAAGTAAGAATTAAGAAAACTTAGATCCTCTTCGTAAAGTGCAAAGTTGGCGCGCGCGAAAACTTTTTCATTAGCCTGTACAGAATAGCTAACAGTTCTCTCACCAACTTTCCATTAATACCGACTAATTCCCCGCCCGAAACGGAAAAAGCCTTTGTCCGCCTAACAAATAGGCTCGAATTTACATGATCGAACAAGGCGCAGCGGCCAACCGCTAAGCCATTAATGCTCGCAACCAACGCCCAACGTTCCCTCGCATCCTTTTCCCTATATATCAACATATATAAGTAGTGCACCAGCCAACTGGAAAAAAAAAAAAAAAAAAACGAGACTCAACTCTTAGCATCTCGGCTGAATTCCTTGGCGTGCGACGCACAATAGGCATGACTCGCCGGAGGAAGTGCACGAAAGAGGGTTAGTGTTAGCATGTGCGCGGGCAGGTGTTACGGCACGCGTGTGTGCGTGTATGTATGTGTGTACCTGCCACCGATGGCGTCCTTCGGTTTAGAGTTTCTCGCGGAGGAGAAGCAGGTCTTAATTAAACGAGGAGCGGGGGAGGCTTGGTCGATTAATTACGAAACGTTGCCGCCGCTTTTTTTTTTTTTTTTTTTTTAAACGACGACGTCGGGATGACCCGCCGGGACAAATTGGAGTCTCGCGTGATTTTTTTTTTACGAGGATGCGCCGAGATATGATGAATGATGGGGTTCTATTAGATTGAATTGGGCGCGATGAGACGCCGGCGATGATGTAATTAGGAGAGCTGGTTATTTATGGAAATTTTTTCGGGTGGTTCTGATTTGAAAGGTTTGCGACGGAAGAATGGAGGATTGATAATAAACAAAGGAGTCGGCAAATAAAGGGTTATCGATTGAGTTATCTCTTGTGAGTCGTACACATCGGTTTATATCGAAATTTCATTGCTTTACTCATAGGCCGATGATCCACTTTTAATATTTACTCGTTGGAAATTCATCATTTCCGCTGTACGTTTCAAAATTAAATCGAAACTTATTATTGTGCTCTGGTATTTATTTTAAAAATCACTTTGAAAATTAATTACAGCGCACTTTTTCCCGAATAGAAGCAACTTAAAAATTGGCGAAAATTACTATTTTAAAATTGTAATTTACGAAATTGACTTTAACGAGGTACTAAAAGCCCCTCTATTTCCCCGTCGCTGCAATTACAATTAAACAGCGCTACTTAGAAGCGATGAATCGACAGAAAAAAAAAAAAAAAACTGATCCCCCGCGAAAAAAGCGTTAAAATGTATTTCGGAAAAAAGCCCCACAGGCCTTTGTCGAAAAAAGACACAGCTCGTCGCGGCTCTCCTTATATACCCTCCGAGCGCCGACCCGAGCGTCTACTCGCGGCTCGGTGAATGAGCCGGAGAGGACTCGCGGAGAGTGTAAGGAGAGGTGAAAAAACTACGCGCGATAGTATGCGCGTTACTTGAAACGTCGCGACGCCACTTCTCCCTCCCCCTCCTCGGAGTTGGCGCAATAGTCGCGCGCCCGTCTGCTTGAAGAATGACGCGCGGAGAGATAGAGGAATCCTCCTCTCGTATTTTTTTGCGCGAAGCTTCTCTCATTGAAGACACGCGTTCCTGTGTATATACGAGTGTCTGGCAATGCTTTTAAGGCACGTGGCGCTGAGGAGAAAAAAATTTACGCCGAGCCGAGCGTGAATTTTACGCGGATCTGCCCTCTTGCTTTTTTTTGCTTTTGCCGGACGCCGGAGTGGGGGAGGGGAGGAGTGGCGTCACGTTTCGGGAGCGAGGTGTTTTTTTGAGCTATTTGTGGAGCGGATTTTTTTGTTTCGAGAGTTGAGTTGATTAATTGATCGATTAGTCAGCTGGTGATAATTCAGGCTTTAATTGCGAGAAGGCCCAAAGCTGCTTTGTTATTGCGTAATAAATTTTGGGCTTTGTAGGTCACTGTGAAGTCTATTTGTTTAAGGGTTCTCAATGTGGAAAATGTTATCAATTAAAACAAAGTATGAAACATTGAAAAGTTTGAAGAACAACTTTATTATAGTAATGACAATTGTACAAATATGTTTCAAAATATAAAAGAATGAATACATCAATTGTTTATAAAAAAAATTTGAAAAATACAGGTATACCTACCTTTAGTTTAAATAAAATCAATTTATCGATCAAGCAAAAAATATCGACTTTCCCATTATTCTCATCGAGAAAACTAATTGGACAACAACCCAATGCTTTATGCTTTAAATCAATAAAAAAAAAAAAAAAAACTGCACCTTCCACTCCGAATCTCTAAAACATGACATATATCAATCGATCGAATAACACAACGCAGCGGTAAAGCGAAAACAAAAGCGATTTCGCGCGAAAACCGCCGAAGAAAAGAGAGGAACGCCTGAGCAATCTCGTGATCCGATCGCCGGAAGTTCGCGATTGTTCCTCATTGTCAATCGTCGCGGCGAAAATCTCCTCCTTTTCTACTCCTCCGCGCTTCTCTCTCTCTCTCTCTCTCTCATTGTGCCGCGCGACAAAGCCCGTTAAATAGATAAGCATCGTCTGCCGGCTGTTTACTCCACTTTCCACGTTACAGAAAGCCACTTCGCGGCTAATTGCAGAGAGCGAGTCTTCTTCGGCGCGAATTTTTTATTACGCCGCTTCTCCCCCGTCCGGTTTTCGCGCAGCAGGCGGAGGGATGGCAATTACCGCGAAAAACATCGCGGGAATAGGCGCGTTTTGCGATTTCTCGAATTTGCGCGAGGGGAGAGTTTATTAGCGCGGGGTTCGCGCGCGAACGTAAAGTTGAGTTTTTATATGTGGACTTTTAATGGAGGAAACCGGGCTAGCGACACACCGTGGCTTTTCAAAGAAATTTTTTCCAAAGATATATCGACGCGGCTTGCTTTACTTTCTTGAGCGGAGTGCGTTTACGTAGGATAGGATTATTTAATGTGCAGGCACGTCCGCTTCGAGACGTACTAAATGGCACCTGCGAGAATGGAAGTGCACATCTTTAGCTTGGTAATGCGTGAAAAATGCTCAAGTGGAAGCTTCGGTCGGCACTCGATGTTTGGCACTTGAAATCGCGGACTTTTATACTTTCTTTCTCTTATAGTGGTGCTTACTTGAATCGCAGTGTACTCTATTATGATATTTTTCAGAAAATCATCTTGAAAAATTATTGTTTAAGTAAAAAATTTAAATTTCAAGTACAAAACAATAAAGCCTCGCGAAAAAAAATAAAGTCCCTTCAACAAACAACTCTCAGCTCTTAAACAAACTAAAAAGAGGCAACAGAAAGCAGCCAGACAACAGCAGCAGTGGCAGCAGCTAAAAGCGCGTCTCATTTACGAGGCTCGAAACCTCGCACCTCAAAGATCGCCCTCCCAGCCGCGCAACGGAAGAAGCGAGCGAGCAGCAGCAGCAGCAGCAGCAGCAGCTTCTGCCCGAAAACAATGGACAGGGGCCAGCCTCGTTTGCGCAACGCCAAAACAATGCCTCCGGCGCGCGAGTTTTTCCGTTCCGTTCGCGCTTCGCGGCTCTTTCGAAAGCTCTCTCCGACAGCACATCGCTCTCGTCGAGACGCTTCTCGGTCACTCGATCGCATTTTCCCGTAATTGCGGGAGGTCCCTTTTCTTCTTCTCTTTTTAATTAGCGCCTTCTTTGTTCGCGTGTCCTTTCGAGGAGGGGGGAGTTTAAATCGCGCCTCGCGAACGGGGAGCCTCCGCTGCTCGGGTCTTTGTGCGGAGGATCGCCTCGTCGAGCTCTGTTATTTCATTTTTCCTTTTTTGCTTCTCTCTTCGACGGATGCAGCTACGGACTACAATGGATTTTGACTGGCTATATGGTTATGCAAATAAAAAAAGAGCTGCAAAAGTCGGCTGTTTGTCTCGGAGCGCGAGCTATTGTTTTAATCGCTAGAAAATGCTAAATATTCGGGCTTAATAATATACTGTTATCTGCAGCGAGCCAGTTTGAAAAGATGTAGAAGAAAAGAAGTTTTCGCGTTGAAAAGGTGACTATATTGTTTCGTTGTCTGGGCGAGTATTACGGTGAGAAAAATTTTTTAATTTATAAAACTCGTGAATTCATTTTTGCATTTGAATTAAAAAGAATTTCCTTAATATCGCTCGTATATTAATCCTCAGCTATTGACTCATAATTTCGGTAAGAGACAGAAAAGCCCCACGCAGATATGCATCTAGAAAAACTCTTTCGTTTTCATGCTCACTCGAAGCAATCGAAATTTAAATAAACCCACTTCCCCCCCATGCAAATAGCCAAGGCAAGAGTGAAAGTATAATAGCGATAAGCTCTTACGTACATACTCTCCGAGCCACATTATTTCAAGCAAAAGCATCCTCCAGAACAGGCGAGACAATGAACGAGAGCCGGCGGGGCTATGCCCTCTCCCCGAAATATCCGAAAAATCAAGTCGGCGTAACGCGAGAGCCGCTTTCCCAGCCCGCGATTCTCTTCCCTCGAATATGAGCGACGCGACCTCGCGGCGCGGAGAAGAAACGCTTGAATTTTCATTCCGCAATCGTTGCCGCATCCGCGCACAAGCAGCAGCAGCAGCCCCGCCGCCACCGCCGCGCGACAAAGAAAGTGTGCGTAATACAAAAGCGCCGCGGAGACAAAGGGAGTCTGTCACTGATTAAAAAAAAGAGGTTGAAAAAGGAAAAAAAAAACAGCCACGCGGGGGAAGGAAGTCGTCGCGCTGCGATCGATGATGTAACGTCCGCGGGGAGCTGCATTCTCGATTGGGTTCGTGTCTGCGAACGCTTTTTTTCTCTCTCCCTCTCTCTCTCTCCTTCCTCCCGCTGGTCTCTTTTTGCTCGCTTCGCGAGCATCCGTCGAAATTTCCTCGAGGACGTAACGAGGTTAGATGCGTGAAGAAAGGAGGATTGACTCCTCTCGTTTGCTCGGGGGGGTTGAAATATGATTTCGGGAAGAGCGAAAATTATCGTTGCAAGCGATATTTTAACTGATTGGATTGGGTAGGGAGAGGATTATCCTGAAATTGGGAGTCGTTGCTTTCGGGAAATTTGTAGATCTGTTTTTATACGCGAATTAAAGAAAGTTATTGAAAATTTTCAACCTCGAAATTGGGGAAAATTTGCATTTTTATTAAAGTTTTTATTCACGGAATTTCATTAAATTAAATGCTTCTTTTTACTTCTCCTTACGCGCAACAGTCGAAAGTGTTAAAGTCAAACATATTTAATCTAAATTTCCATTACCTCTCCATCAGTAAACCCTCAACACTGACGTTGAACGCATAACAATCTCGTTACGGGAACGCAATCACGCCAAAATATTCTTATCACCCAACGCTCGTAACCAAATTCAAACATCAATTTCACCTTTCCCCCCGTCATCCTAATTCGATCGCCGGCAAAATATTATATATCCCCGCAGAAAATCTCGCGCCCGGATAAACTTTCCAGCCAATCGTTCGCCGAAAAGAGAGTCTCTCGCACGCGTGCATATTCCTGCGGGGCTGCCCCGAGGGGGAGCTTCGCTCGCACCAATTTCACGGCAATTTCCTGATTGGAAGAATCGAGGCTTCTTCGTCCAAGGCGCGGATGCAAAATTGCGGACGCAGCTCCTCGGAGGAACGGGGGAAGGTATATATCGTTTCGCACTTCCGCGGCTCGTTTTCTTGCGGAGCGATTCCGCCCGGGGCATCGTCGTTTCTACGGCCAGTCGGCTGGGTAGAGAGCGGAAAATTATTTTTTGGTGATTGCGCGGATTACGATTGTTGGCCGATGGGTGCGGGCTTTTCTCGGCGGCGATAAACTCATTTGGTTTCGTAAGTGTGATGGGCCTCGCTCGGGTTCTTGGACTTCCTGCCGCGTTTGAGGGGACGGCTTTTGGTTACGGGTTTGATTGAAGGGGTTTTTCGTCAAAGCAATTTGTTGCTTCGAGGATAATTGGAAGTAGAATCGTCCAGGATGTATTTCAAGGTTGACGCGTGCCTTTCTAATTTTTTGGTACACGTATTGCTTTTTGTTTTCGTGACTGAATAAACCTAATATTTTTTTTTTCTGCAAGGAGAAAAATAAAAGGTAATCCTTTAAAAATGTTTTATAACCTACAGGCTAGATGAGCAATTATCATCGCAGAATAAACAAACTTTGACTTTTTTTCCCGGCTGCTCAATTTTTCACATCAGCGTGTCTAGACGCAATGCAAAAAGTCGCCTGAAAAATTGAGAAACTTTTTGCAACGCTTCGGAGCATCATCTGATTCCGCCCAGTTCCCGATCGCTTAAATATACATGTCTGCATGTTCCACTAACAGGTAGACGGGGACCGCCTCGGATGTCTGATGAGATTTAAATGTACTTTTTCATATTGGGTTTACGTGGAAGGTGGGATGGGCGCGCGGGTTTATCGTCTACGAGTCCTTTCTTTTTTTTTCGTTCGGAGAATCACTCTATATGATTCGATCTGGGTATTGGAAAATCTGCCGATGTTACTTTGCTTTAATGCAGATTGAATTCGCGCAATGTGTTTATCGGTTTATTTTAATAAAAATAATAAACTTTTTCGGGGAATATTTTTATTTCGGTGAGTTGAGACGTAATTATTTTAATGGTTAAAAGTTTGCACGCTCCTTTACTGATGTCTCGCCTCATTCTAATTTAAAGAGTAAAAATCCATCTAATTTCCTGTTTGGACTCTGTGCTATCGTAGAAAATCTAGTATTAGCCAGATGTATGCAGATACATTAGACAGGCAGCACGAGATTTTTTTTCTGCTGGATGTTTTGCACGTCTACCTGTCTTTTACGTACTTTTAACACAAAGAAAATTCTGAGATTACAACAGTAGTCAAAAATGTTGTTTTTTCATGTACTATACAAACAGAATTAGAAATTTCTTTTACCACTAATAATAAATTTACTAATACTTTTTATTAGTAATATTTTATTAATTATACTATTAAGGAATAGCATTTCAAAATTTTGAACCTAAAGTTTAATAGATTCAAAATTGATAAGCCTGAATTATAGAAATAGTTTGAAATTTAAGTAACATGGATAAACAAAGTTGACCAAAAAATTCAAAGCTCTTCATTTCACGCTTCGAACCGCCGACATCAACTTCCGGGAAAAATTCAAAGACTCCAATCCGCATCCGAAAGCTTACCAACTCCGCGGTAAAGCTTTCTCACCTCCTAAGTGTCGCAAATCGATCGGCTAACCTCGGAGAGCCATCATCCTCTTACCCTCTCCTCCTCCCCCCGCCGTCGAATCTCCGCTCTCGTAATTTCTCGCTCGTTGCGCTTCCTCCTCTGCGTTATAGGAACCGGAAGCTAAGCCGAGCGGCTTGTCAATTTATGCGGAAGCACGCGCCGGGAGTTCGTTCCTTTATTAGACGACGGTCAGCGCGCGAATATTATATTAATTTGCCGGCGGGCCGGCCAGACGACGACGTCGACGCGGACGATCGGAACATTCCAGGCTCGGGCTTCCGTTCCCCAGTCATAAATGATTGACGCTTGCGGGATATACGTTACTTTCGGCTAAGGCGGTGAAAGTTCGAGGACTGGATCGCGGAGACTTGTATGGAGATTAATTGGAAAGTTTGATCGAAGACGCGCCTAAGTACGAAGGAGTGCCGATGGGTTAGAAGGGGATTTTGGATTCTTCGGCTGTCCTTGATTTTCAGAAATAGCTCAGATGCTCTTGCGCAATGGCAGTCGTGCGTAAGTAAATCTTTAGTTCGATAATGATTGGAGACGATTGAATAATAACGTGTTATTCAAGTGTAACTACTATCGACTCTGGACTGCAGTGAAACTTCTTTTTTATATCCGAGTCCAGCACGTGTCGGTCGAAAATAAAAAAGCTCGGGCACTTTACTTTCGATTTTTGCCCACTTAAAAAGAGAAATGCGTTCCGAGCTTTGATTTTTAACGACGACGGGGCCCGACTTTTGAGGATAATAAATTGTAATTATGGATCTACATGTACACTTGGCCCCGATAGAATTTTAGCGCTTATCTGAAGTGATTTACTCTTTACTTAAACCAAATGGTTAAATCTATCTAACGATAATGCGCGAATACTACTCCATAAAGATAAGGAGAGATCAAAGGTTTGCGCTATATAGTTTGATACCAGAAATGAATCACGTTTTTCATCATTCTCGTCGCTTGTTTCTTTATTAAAATCATGATTTCATCTCCATTTATAACAACGAACATTTCCACGTTCAAGATTCGATTATACAGCTGCATCCGCACAAAAGGCCGAGAAGCCATTTGAATTCGAGAAAAAGTCCGGACACGAAATAAGCAAAATGACTGTTTATTAAAATTCAAGTTTGCGGGTCAAATTCTCCCGCAATTTCCCCGGCAGCAGCGAGCAGAAATGACCCATTTAACCGGACGCACGTCGCCAACGCAACCCTTCGGAAAGCGAATAAAACGAGAGGAGAAGAGAAGACTCTCCCTCTGGCGTTGATCAAAGTGCGACGAAACAAGTGGCCCGTAAATGCTTGGCTTCTCGGTGCCTTGATTAAAAACCTCTGCGATTGACGCGAGAATTAGGCCTAAAAGCTTGGCGCAACTCGACGCGGAACGAAGCTGCTGCAGCTTCAATTCCATTAAAATCTCTCGCTGCTCGCCAACTTATAATCGAATTAATTAATTCGCCGGACTCGCTCTCCTCTCTCTTTCTTGTATTCCGGCTCTTTACTGCTCCCGTTGGACGAGGCGGCAACTGTCGCTTTGTGTCGGAGCGTCGAGCCGTGAAAATGAAGCGCTTCTACGTGCTGATTTTTCTTGGTTTTTGTATAGTTTTAAGGGAAGATTAATTAAATTGTTCGGTCAGGTGGATTTAATATCGAAAATGGGAGTTGGGTTGATTAACGTAAGCTTTAATGTGGGCGTTTATCAGAGATGATCACTGATTGGCTGCTATTGCCGTGGGTTTATTCTGTTTTATTATAATTTTATTGCCTTTCGGAGCGCAATTCATTTATTTTATTAAGTGAAAATTATTGCTAAAAAAGGAGAGAATTATTCTCCAGTTTTATAGCTTGAAATAAAAATAAAGGCAAGTAGAAGTATAAAACGTCAATATAAATGGAATTTTTATTCCAAAACTTTTATAAGATTTTTTTTAACAGACTTATCTATTTCCATTTCAAAATCGTAAAATTTTGAATTTCGATTTTCAATTATTTTCTTTTATTAAATTTCAAAATTAATTTTAATAATAAATCTACTTTTTAAATCTGAATTTAAAATGCAATATATTAAGAATTTTTTAAAACAAATAAAAGAGTACTTTGAAGCTCGAATCCTTTCCTCTTACAATGAAATGAAATTAAATGAAAAAAATGTTTCTACATTTTTAATGAAATGAAAATTAATACGCTTCTTTCTTCGTACAACCCGTCAGCCATTCAACCGAATACTTTCCCGCGCGATTTCCCATTAAAACCCGAAATAGATTTTTTCGAGTTAATTTAAGCGAAAGTGACTTTGCGCCTCCGCCCCCCGGCTAAATGAACTTTTCAGCGACACAAAAGAGGGGGAGGAGGCGCGCGTGGACGCAAACGTCGAAGCAAATAAAAGCCCTGACCCTAAAGGAGCCTACCGCCTACGGGCGACCTCTGAACTCTTAATCTAGGCGGCCAAGGTGGCGGACACCTTTATATTTCGCCGAGGATTTCGCCTGATTATAGCGCATCGAGTTTTTCGCGCGCGTCGCATCGACGCCTACTGAAATAGCTTCGGGTCACGAACGAAGCGCGGCTGGCCGAGAGGCGTTTCCGGGGGGCTCACTTGCTTTCGGACGAGCTTTCATGCTATTATTTCCCTCGCTGGACGCGGATACATTTATTACTTGTTAATTCTTGCTGGTATTAATTGAAGAAGCTTGCGAAATTGATGAAGAGCAACGGCTGGCTAATTTTCACCCGCTGGAGATGTAAAGATTTTGTTGTTTTTTTTTTTTTACTTTATATAGCTTGGTTACTTTTATTTACGTGAATCTTTATTGAAATAAATTTTTTGGAAAACCTAGAAACTCGGTGGTACGTGTTATTTCTATTATTTTTTTAATTATTATACCATAATTCTATTAATCCCCAATTCCCTACGCTACAGTTTCGAGCTCCTTTCACCTGATAAATGTAAATTCATCAACTCTACACATAGGCACAAATATTCCTCTTGGCACATCAGTCTCCCACAGCGTCATAAATGAATGCACAACATTAATTGATACTCACGCTTGGATTTCGCCTCTTCGTCAAAGGTAAAGAACCGCGGAAAAAGGAAGGAGTTCCCGGCGGCGGCGCCTGTTGTCGTTGGGTAACCCTTATCGGCCTCTCGGCTCGTCGCTCGACGCGTTTCGTGCATATCGCCTTCGTTAAAACTGCAGGCGAATGACGAGGAGGACGAAGCGCCTATACAGGAACGAATGTGTGTACTTTGGCGGATAGCGGCAAAATGGAAATGAAACGCGTGCCGCGGACAGAAAGAGAGATCGGTATCTGCAGCCTGATAAAATCGGCGCGAAGAGCCGAGTTGTGCGTGACGGCGGGAGCCGTGCGCAAAAAGCGGAGGACGTCGCAGAGGGACGCCGATCCCGAGATAGTGGATGTACGCGCCAGGAGGGATAATGATTGGGGATCGCTGTGTGCGCAGTGCGGAGGAGAGGCTTTTTTTTTTTAATACGCGCTGCGGCGGGGTTCAGATTTTTCGGAGGAATGATTCGGATTTACTTGTTTGCAATTTTTCTTTTTTATTTATTTAGATATAGTTCTAATTCGAATGGTTGATTAAAGGAAAAAAGGGCTTATATCAATGCGCTGTAAATTTATTCAGTACAGTAAGAAACGATTGTTGATTGCAAATGTGTAATGCATTCGTGCATACATTGATTAAATTTAAAGTCAATAAAGTCGTCTCTACGCGAACATGTAAGTGAATCGAGTGAAAGTGTATCGGTTAATTTATTGAAATAAACAGCTCGAAAAACCTGAAACGATTACCACCGATTGCGCTAAATACACTGAAACCGAATCTGGATTTGTGGATAACCACTTTGCTTTCGATCGAACAGCCTATTAATTTACCAGCCACCTTACTCCGCTCGACCACTTTCATCTATTCCGCCACAAAACAAAGAGCACCAAGTCCTCCTTTAATGACAAGCTACCAGTTCAACCAGTTTCCAGCAAATAAATTTAGCAAAATCAATGTGCAAGATAGAAAAAGAAGCCTCGGAAGCTTCAGCGCGGGCTCTCGAAAGCACGTGGCGAAGATCTCTGAAAACAAAAAAGCCTCGATGCAGCAGTCGACGGGGACGGACAAAGGCCCGGGGAATAAAAAAAGAGGGAAAACAAGACAGACCTGACAGACTGAAAAAAAGAAGAAGAGAGGGCGAGAAAGAAAGGCTTTTCCCAGGGGGAGAGGCAGAGGTCGCTGTGCCGCGCATAGGAAAAAAAGATTATCGACTGTGCTCGCGTGGGGCAGGGCAGTCAGGCCTGGCGGACCTCTCGAAGCCCCTCTCTCTCTCTCTCTTTTGGAAGAATCGACGAGGGAGATGCGCGCCTGCAGCAGGGTGGCGCGCTCGTTTAACCGACGCGCCGGCTGCGGGACGGGAGGCGAAAGAGGATACGCGCCCGCCGCCGCCGCCGCCGCCACGGCCGACGTTCCGACTTTCTGCGTTATTGTTTTCGAACAGAAGCCGTAGAGCGGCTCCTTCCACTAACGCCGCTGCGCCACCTAGGAGGGACGTATACGTGGGGGATCCTGTGGTGCGCTTGCCAGCGAAGCTTTTTTACCGTTTTTCGCGGACGTTTTCAAGAGGATTTGAATGCGAAATTGGGATGAAGTACACTGTTGGTTTCAGTTGTAAAACGAGCGTTTGGAAATACTAAAAGAATTATAAAAAGTTGTCGAATACTGTTTTGACTAACTTTTCTTGTAATTTACCGAATCTTCTTTCCTAATTTCCTCGCCAAATCACCTCCAATTTTCCAAATCCACCCAAATTTAATCTTCCGATCCCAACAAATCGGAACTCCGAGCTTGGCGGCATACTCGCCTGGCGCGTAAAGCTCCATATATATGCAGCGTCTCACCGCAGAGTCGCGTGCATTGTGTGCACAACTCTCTCTCTCTCTCTCTCTCTCTCGCTTCGTCGCCGCGTGTGCAAAGCTGCTGCGCGAACGACTTGTGTACGTACGCAAATGAATGTCTAAGAGCACGTGGCCTCTGCCTCGGTCGGAGAACAATTTCGGCGTGTAGTGGGCTATTTTACTGGGGGCGGTAAATTGAAATTTCTCGCATTTGCATCCGCGAAATTAGAATCGATCGACGGGCCTCGGCATTGATATTTGGGAAATTGACCGTCTAATGGATGAATGAACGTGAATGGTACAGGTTTGGTTGAAGAGAGTCCATTAATATTGAAGAGGAGGGAAAGGGTGATTGAGACGTTTGACAAGCATGATTGTGTCATACATAATCAATATTTTGTAGATTCTTAGAAAGATCGAATATTCATTGCTAACTGTATAACGATTGAAATTTATTCGTTGATAAAAAAGACGAGTACCCATCGAAATTCCTTTATCAGCATTACCCCCAGTTCCAGAATAGTTTCTTACGACGTGCTTGACTTCGGTTATCGGGCTGCACAAATTGATTAACTTTCAAGGAAAGTTGCTCCGGATTCCTTCAACCCACTTTTGCAAAGATAATAAACATTCTCGAACTGTCAATTTACGTTAAAATTGCACTGCCAGGCTTCTCGCTCGATCGTAAGTCGTTGAAATTTAATTTTAGGAACGGAGAGGCGCCGCGTCCAAGACCCGTTTACGTACGACTCGTAAGCGTTATTTTGATGTTGCGTGCTGCGTATATATGCACGTGTAAAGTACACACAGACACGTGCAGGAAGTAGCGAAAAGATGTATATAGTTGAATCACCCGGTTTTGTTTGATCGATGTAGGTTTAACGAGTTTTATTAGAAGGGCATTTTATGCGCGCTGCCGGTTTTATTTTTAAATTGTTGCTTTCTTATTTATGCGCTAAATTTATTATCTTTTTTTTGTGTTTCAGGTGAGTCATTAAACTTTCGCTTTATCGATCCGGTCCTGTCGTAAGTCCGAGTAATTTTTTATAATCTATTCATTGCAATTTAAATACGGAGCCAGACCTTGAATTCCGTTAAATCCAGTTTGTATATGTAATCAATCACACCTCTTTAATGAAAAACTTCTTTTTATATTTTAACAGTACTCAAGGTCTAGTTTTATACTTTCATATATAAACACTGCAGCTAACCGTCACTCCATTGCCTTGGCAACACTTGACCAGTTTTACACGGAACAAAACACAAAACTTGTGCGTTACAATTGTATGCGAAAATCCGTATTCATTTTACAGATCCAAAAGTAATTACCGTCCGTCGGAAAGAAAATTTCCAGTCAATCTTAAAAATAATACCAAACTCGTCAAGATCCCCAACGCGTCTCCCGACCCAACTTATCCCTTATTTCCAGTGCTGGACAGGTAAAACAAAAAAAAACCCGCAACATCCCCTATAAAAATACAATTTACACATCTCGACCTGCCTGCCGACAGCATCAGAACTAAGCTCGGCTCGAAAACCGGGCTCGCGACGCGATGATCTCCGCGATAGAGAAAGGGAAAAGAGGGCCGCGCACGTCGAAAGTCGACACCGTGAAGCTTTAGCGGTGCTCTCGCTCTCTCCCCCGTCGATTATATCCGAGAGAGAGAGCGAGAGAGGGGTTATACACCCGCCTGCACGGCGAGGGGAACCTGTGCCGTATCGATCGCTGTCTTTACTCGCGATGCGCCAGCAGCCCCA
The DNA here is from genome assembly GCA_900474385.1 of Ormyrus pomaceus. Taxonomy (NCBI): domain Eukaryota; kingdom Metazoa; phylum Arthropoda; class Insecta; order Hymenoptera; family Ormyridae; genus Ormyrus; species Ormyrus pomaceus. Next base: position 50,381 of record UCOM01000116.1, read on the forward strand.
AAGCCGGCCTGTCGATCATCCGCCGATATATACATTTTTACTCCATTTGTTTGTTGGGAAAAAGCTCTCGAGTGTCATCGACGTCGACGCCCGGCGGACTCTCGTGTAACGGAACTTTCTCGCGAGAGTGGGGATTTGCAGCTGAATATTGAAAAGGTTTCGAGGGCTTTCGCCGGGATATCGGGAAAGATTGACTGTCGTTTAGGTTTTAGATTTTTTGTTTTGATTTTTTTATTGTTGTTTTTATTGCCGTTGTATTAGCAGGTTCTGGGCTTTCACGAGATCGTAAACTTTGAGTTAGAATGAAATGAAGCAATTGCTCTTTGTTCCGGTCATTAAATAAAATTCATTGTTAGTTTTCCTGAATTTCAAACTTTGTCGCTCAGTTTCGTTGGAATGAGTTTTTGTCAAAAATGAAACGTAAAACGTTACCTCTGTTAGTCAATATTATCGTAAGCTAAAAAATTGCGCAATGCGTTTAACTAGAGAAAAAATCTAGAAAATTTCACAACAAATTTCACCCCCACGACTCAGTAAACGTCAGCTAGTAAAAATCCCATTTCCAAACCAAGCAGCCCACCGCAGCAGCCTGAAAACACTCCAACATTTCAAAGGACAGCCCGATCAAACATGCCGTAGCCGCAGCTCCCCTCCAATCTCCTCAGCAGCACGTTTTTCAACGTTAGCTCTAATTTTGCACAGCGGCAGCCGAACAATCGGCCTCGCAAAACAATAATCAAGAACGCCCGATCCTCCTGTCCGTGCAGACACTGGCAGACTATTTTGAACCCCTCCGCCCTCTGCGTACAAATTGCTTCGGGGGGCCGAAAAATACGCGCTCAGTCCAGCCTGTTAATTCGTCGCGGGAGGGGTATCTGCCGCCGATGGATTTTGATTTCCTCCTCTTTTTGAACGGATCGGCGTCTGCGTGTACCGGAAGATTACGCGAGACGAATGGTTATTGCGATTGCCGATGATGCGTCGATTTTTCGCGCCGGGAGTTATATATCGAGTTCGGAAGGAAGAGAAGCGCCGCTGTTTGCTTCTGTTTCGGGATGTTTTGGGCGCGAGGAGGAGTTTCGGAACGGAATGGGATTCGCTTTTTCGCGAAGTTTATTTGAGGGTATAATTTTAGCCGTGCTTGATCGTGTTTGCGAAATTGTCGCGAACGTTTTCATTTGGTTACCCTCTGGGGAAGGCACTGGGAATTTATTTATTAAAATGATCCTTTATTTTCGAGGTTTTACATGAAAGTCTGGGAATTAGTAATTTTTATACAATAATATACAATAATAGATAGCAATATAGATTTATAACAATACAGATTTTCTACATCCATTTGGTAAGTTGCAGTACGTTCAATGAAATTTGATTAAATAATATATTATTATTATTATCAGTATTGTGTATTATCAATCAAATTAAGAATAAATTAATCGTATTTTACTAATGCCCTTGTAAATTAGCTAATTAACGTAAATAATTGACATATCATTCTACACAGAATATCATGTTTATTATTGCTGGAAATTATTAATTGGGTCAATTATCCATAATACATTATATATTACATAAACGCCAACTCGAAGAGTCTTCTTGGAATTTTAAATCGAGAGCATTACAAGTATTAAATTATGCTAAATTGTGATTATATTCCATTCGTTCGGTATCTTGATTTGGACGTATAAATGAAGTGATTGCGGTCGTTGCTTAAATAATCAACATGCATATTCAATTGTCTCTTATTGAGTGTCGGTTTTATATTACACTTTATTAAATGTTTCGTCTATGTTAAGCGCTGGTCGGCTTATAAATTGAACTAATTATACGCGACTGAACCATTATCACTTTTTCAGACTGCATTAGACGATTTATTATTTGCGATAGTTATTTTTCTTTAGAACCGAGCGAAAACAAAAGCCGTTTTCGATTTAATTATAATTTGAATATTAAGCATGTAATTCGAGCGTATTGTAATATGGGAAAAGTGAAAATTCCCGCTGCCGTCTTCCCTGAAAATACAGCTTACAATCTGCTAATTAAATTTGTATCAACTACAACAATAGCCTATACAAAACTTTCTCCACTCCAATTTACTTGGATTTTCCAATCGAATCTCCCGCCAAACTCGCGCTCGTCATTTGCACAAAAAAAAGAGCATAATTCGAGCCCCAACCTATGAACAAAAATCCTCCAAGCTCGGCGGCGAAAATCGTCCCCCAGCAAAGAAAGAACCTCCAAATACAAAGCCCGTAAAATCGGCACGCAAAAAAGCTCTCTCTCCCTACGGCTCACAAGAACTTACGGGTGGGGCGTCGCGCTCCGAACTTTCTATAATTAAATACGCGGCAAGCACACCGCGGGCATTATCACATCTGGAGCGCGTATGACGAGAGAGCCCCGCGACTTATGGGAACTATCCCACGGAGAGAGAAAAGCGACGCTCATTACGCTGCTTTTCCTGCCTGGAAGTGGCCCATATCCCCATATACGCGAGGCCCGTTTTTACGCGCTGCGCGCAATTATATATTCCCCCCGTTGAATGATGGCCGACGAGTTGCGAGATGCGAGTTCGGCGGGTTACGTTGGCGCACCGCGCGGAGTATGGAAAAAGAGTGTCGATGTTCGGACGGAGAGTCGAGAGTATGAGTTGCTTTCCCATTGTTGCCGCTTGGTAGGTATGGATGAGAGACTTTTCTCGGGAAGCGCCGAGGATGCAATTTTATTGTTCCGGCGGGAGAAATTTTTAAGAGGCGGCTTTTAGGGTTAGCAGCGTTCTAGGTTGCTTGTTTTGGATTATGAGAAAATTTGACAAGTGCCGCTGACGCTCTTCGCAGCGGTTCGTGTAGCACCTTTTTTTTAATTTGCAATGTCAACGGAACAAAAACTTTTCGTTGAAAACCTTTCTTCAATGTGAATATTTCAAATTATAAATTCTTATTTTTACCTTCTTACTAGACGGCAAGGAATACGCGTCAAAAACCGAGCTACTCGTAAACCCTTCTCCGCCTCTTCCCCAAAAAGCATCCAATTTTTTGCCGGCTTAGCTCTCTCGCCTATTTCCGCATAATTCACTTTCACGCGGCTCGGAAAAAGGGCTTCCCCTCCTCCGGCACGCTTGTAATTACGCCGTCGCGGCGAGCATTCTGATACCATTATGCCCTTGACTTCTTAATAAGTCAGACGGCCTGTGCCTCGGAAGTAGTCGGCGGCGGCGACCCCCTAATTAAGGCGATCTCTCTCCCCGACGCCTCGGCCGCATTTGCATTCCTTTTATAAATCCGCGACAAAGGCCGAGTCACAAAAGTACCTGTCGCCGGCAGGGAGGCTCTCTTGTTTGGTGTCTACGAAGAGAGTTGATAAGGACGAGAGAGACCTTTTTGTAGCCCTCTGATTGGAAAGTTATTTCTTCCTTTGTCGGACGGATGTTTGGAAAAGCTCCGCATAGTTCGAGGGGGCCTCTTTTATCTATTGAATCTTTTACGATGTTGATTTTTGTCGGGAGGGTAATTTGGAACAGTGCTTTCGAGCGCATCCGAAGCGAAGAGGCAGGAATATCAATTTAAAAAATTGTATTTCGTAAAATTTAGAAGCACGTTTCGCGCGTTCGATATCGGAAAAAAAGCTGTGTGCCAGTTCTGATCTAAAGTTTTTAGTCGGTGAATACAGTTAAAGCTTGGATATTGGAAAATCTACTGACCCGTTCTTATTAAACCGGTGAATGCTTCTGTTCAGTCTGGTTTAGCAACGCAAAGTATTTTCCCTCCACCCGATGAAATGTTTACTGCGCCGACTTCTCGAATCCACCTTCTTTTCCGCACCTCGTCTTATTGCAGCGGAATATAAGTTCGACAAATCCGAGACACTTGTCTCGAGACTCGAAGCAAAAAGCTAAGCTTCGCGGCCAGTAATCGCGAGGCTCTTTATTATACCCAGGCCCTCGACGCACCGCCAAAGTCTCAGGCGACTTTTCAGCCGTTGAACGTCGGGAGAGTTTATCAAGCTTTTCGGCTGCTAAAATCGAGAACAAGGCGGTGGGGGCGGACGCGAGGGCATAACAGAATCTAACCGAGAGACAGAGACGCGATTATCCTGCGGCGCGGGACGAAAGCCGAGTGATGGAGATAAGCCGAGGCGGGAGAGAGTCTCGAGATATTCCCCCTCCCCTCCGCCGCTGCACTTGTCTCGCGCCTCGAGTTTTTATCGCCGGGAAAATCCGGGGCTGCAGGTACCGCGGCTGAGTGGATTTCAGACGAGAGGTGCCTTCTTTTTCTTTTCTTTTCTTTTTTTTTTATTGCGCCGCGCTTATCGTTATCGCGCACGTAATTTGTTCACTTTAGTTTGGACGAGGAAAGCTGGGAAATTTCATTTCTGGCTCTTGCCGGGCTCGGAGTTGTGGCAGGTTTTTAGAATGGAGGCGTAGGAATTTAGCTGCGGGAATTGTTACTTGGATTAAACTTGCGGAAGTTTGGTTTTTTAGTTGAGAGGATATTGTTGCAAATCTTTGAAGTAAAGAAGTGTTTTTATGTAACTTTTTGATTAAAATAAAAAATTAAGAATTCAAAAATTGAATTTTTCGTGTTTCAAATTTATTGAACGAAACTACTTTGCCTATTTTATTTTCAACTGACATCAGTTCTGTGACAAACTCTTTACGAAAATAAAAGTTGCATAATTCTAAAGCCCCCTGAATTTTGCTTTACACTCATACAACAGCATTTTAAATTCTATTACAAAAATATTTAGTAAACAGCTTCTTAAAAATTTCCGCGCGCATCTTCAATTCGCTCAATCCATCGCAATCGAACTCGAACGTTACGTAAAGTCTAATCGCGACAAAAGAGACTCGACCCGATTTTCATCGCCTCGATCGTAATGAGCGTAATCCAACGCCGTGAAATTAGCGGCGGCGCAAAAAGTTTTAGTTTACCGTTTCAGCGGAGTAGGGGGGGGACAACGACGGAGAAAAAAATGATCGGCCTTGCCTTGGCGCAGAGTCAAATTAATAGAAAATGTCGCGGGGAAAAAAAAACACGCGGCGCAGAGACTGCAGCGGACCGCAGCGGGAAGGAAAGGAAAACTAGAAAGGGACGGAGAGAAGAGGATGGGGGACGCGACGGCACGATCATGCATCGGATAATGAGGATGTACTCGCGATTATAACGGCGAAACAGACGCAGCATCGATCTTTTTTTTTTGCTGCGATTTTTCACATCCCAGTCGGTGTAGCGGTTGTTCCGGAGAACTGTGGTCTTGGGCTTTTTGGGAATTGGTCACAGTTTTTGGGGTGTAGTGGGAGATTAGAGCTTAGTGGTTTAGTAATTTTGAAGGGATGAATTAACATGGTTTGAAAGAGAAATTATGAAAGGAATAAGAACGTGATTTTATTTTGATTAAATTATTGTTCTTCAATAAAAAATTTTTCTTGGATAATGCGGTATTACTATAGCTGTTGCGTTGATTTCGTAACATTTTATTATTGAAGTTGTTATGTTACAAGTGACGTCTGAATTTGACATAATTGGATGACATTTCACAAATACCTACAAGAATGAAATCATAGAAAATTCTAAAAATTGTACGTCTGATATGTAATTACTGAATCAATTAAAAACATTACTGCTACGTCAATTACTCAAATTTTCGAATGCTTCAATTTTCTATTAAAATTTCATAGAAATTGGATATTCTAATTCTATATAACGTATTAATTAATTGAAATATCAATTAAACTTACTTGAATAATAATTAAAATTTTAAAATGACGAAAATTCATACTCATATACATATATTAAACACGTGCCTGATTATTATATAAAAAAATAATTAAACTTACTACTTTGCTACTCAAACAATCAGATTTCCTCATTTTACGCACCCATCTTTTGCACAACAAAATCAGCCATCCACCCTGAACAGTCAATCAGCTTCCCACAAAAATGCCTCGGCCATCCTCCCAGCACCTCTTACGCAACTCTCCTCCGCAAGGTCCCCCCAATTAAGCTCGAAAAAAAAAGGAATCCGCGCCGCGAAAGAGACAATGGCTCTCACTCGACAGTGCAAATGTTCTCCGTAAGGCTAATCCGTTAGTTCCGGTTCCCGTTCCATTTCCAGGAGCCCGAGACGTGCGCGTATTATGTTCCGTTGCCGGCGTCACGGCCCAGAGAGGAGCGTTGCTCTCTTCGTGTACTTCTTCCGTTTATAATGTAAGCCGCTGACCGCCGAGATGCAACGCTTGCCGATTCCTGCACGCTTGCCAGCTTTCTGGGTCTCCGACGCTGGCAAGTTTTAGCGGTAGGCTATACTCTTCGATCGGCCAGGCAGGATTGCAGATTTAGGAAAATCGGTCATTGGGCTTTTAAGTTTGCTTTGAGAGCCGAATTCTTGGTAGTTGTAAATATTGAGGTAACGAGAAGTCGTAGGGTATTTAAGTAGTGGGAGAATTTCAAGCAATTCGGAAAACTTGATTCGGCAACTGGATTTTAAAAATGGTCAGGAGTTTTTTAAAACAAAGAGTAAAGTATTTAATACGTTGTGTGAAACTTCATTAAACAGTGAGATGAAAAAGAAACTTTTTAATACATTAGTTCCAGAAGTATTTAAATTTTATTCCTGTCTCAACTTCTGACACGCCAACTTTTTCAGCATCACTCTTTTACTCAGAACTCCTGCTCTCATTTTAGTTCTCCAAACTTTAGTCGTTAATTAATAATAAACCACAATCTCGAGCTTTCAACTTTCGTCAATTCATTAAAATTTTCATGAAATATATTCAATCTTTAATCGACACAGCTCTGCATTTAACCCCAAAGAAGCAATACAGAAACCGTTGCAAAATATTCCGGCAATTACCTCAAATTACCACCGCGAATAAACAAACGAGCGCCCATTAATTACTTTTATTTTCGGCTAGAAACAAAACAATGGAGCCCGCCGTCGTCCTTCCTTTGCGCGGCACTAAACAGCGCTTCAAGGGCGGCACACTGCGAAGCACAATGCCAAATTGATAAACCGGCTTTCCGCTGAAAAAACACCGTCGGCCGGCCGGAAGTTACTTCATATCTTTATCGCGCAACTCGCGCGACACTGAAACTAAACGAGCCATTATCAACCCTTGGGCCCCGAGCCCATCGTTCCAATCTGCGCCGATGAATATTCAATTGTTCGAGACAATTTTTTTTTAGCGCGCTCCGATCGAGCTACCGGATGTATATATGTGGAGGACATGGACGCGTCACGCGCGTTTGCGTGTGTAACGAGTGATTCCTTTCCAATGCAGGCTCGATTGCGGGTAATTGATTCGAATTATAGGGAGGTGCTGGGATCTTCGGATGATATTTCATTGGTGCGAATCATTTTTTATGCCGGGTTATGTAAGGGGTCGTTTTTGGATCTCGGTTTCGAAGAACCCCGGCTTTTAGAGATGCAATTTGTTATTGAATAAGTTCAATAATATTAATTGACTGCATTGATTTGCAGAAGTGACTTTGTCCTCTTCCATTCAATTTTAAGCTTAAATTCGTTCTACATTCAGTCTCTATTCAGGATAAATTTCAATTTCAACTACGCTTTTCATCGCGCGTTAATTAAAACGTTCCATCAACATTTAAACAAATTCCCCGCCTGTCACCACCAAACCATCCCACCCAGCGACTAACCTACATTTCCAGAAAAAAAAAAAAAATTAGTAGCCCAGCTAAAAAAAGCCCAGCTGAAAAAAAAATCTCCAGGGGCGGACATACAGTAATCTCGGCTGTGACATTGAGCTGAAAAATGAAAGAGCACAGGCCGCGGTCAACCTCGGAGAGAGCTGAAAGGGTGTAAAGCGGCCCACTGGCCATCCCGGCAAAAAGACTATTCATCCGAGAGAGAGAGAGAGAGAGAGGTGTACAGTCCAGTAATAAGTAGGTGAAGCTCTCGCTGTGCACCCGGCGTCGCGCGCCGCGTCAAGGGTGTATTTTTACCGATGACACGAATCCGAAAGCGGCCGCGCGTCTGGGCCCTGCCAAGGGAAAAAAAATCAGCTGCTCTATTATTTACCGCTGGATTTGGGGGCTCGGAGACACGTGGAACTGCAGGCCTGTGTATTTTTAATCCGCGGAGAGGCTTTTAAAAATATAATAGAGGAGCTGCGTTTTGCGTGGATGACGCGAGTTCCGTCGGTTTTCGTATTGCGTCACGGCTCTGCTTTTTTTTTTTTAAGGGGGAAATGGAATTTTGGCTCATTGAGCTTGAGTTTGCGTGGAAGTGTGATTTGACGTGGACGTAATAATTAGGTTGGCACTGAGTTGGCGAACAAGCTAACTTTGTTGTTTTTAAAGTTATTATATCTACCTTGTATTCATTTATTTTTTCTAAACTTCGAGCAGATCGATGAAACTTTCGGTTAATTCAATTATTATTAAAAGTGTTTGAGAAAAAAGTTGTGAAATCCCGGTTTTTTTTTTAAATAATTGGATCGAAACAAAATTTACTGATGTTCTGTGGTAGGTAAAACATCGCTTACAATATCATGAACTTCTTTTTTATCGCTAACTTCGAGAAGTTTATCTTGATTCCAAGCGAATTTGTGCGGTTTTTCACGAAACTATATATAATTCGCGATGAGGTCACGTGGGAGTCGCATACTTTTGACGTTATACAATGGCATTGCTGATTGGATTTTCCTTTAAAATTATTAGAAATTGATCGCAGAACATGATTCATCATGTACAACTTCGCAAACTAATTGCACTTCGCTAATAGTTAAATTCAAGAGCAATAATTCAACATAATCTGTACAATATATTCTCCTGACGCAAAACAACATATCACACAAATTCACAGCTGGCCACCGAAGCTTTCTTCGATCAATCACCAATCCACGCTGCACTTTCGTGTCCACTTTCAACCTCCATCCATTAAAGCCTGCTTAAGTGCAGAAAAAAGAGCACGCTTAAAGCAGGAAAAAGCGGCTCGGCCAATTACTAAAAGAGCTTCGGAGCCGGGAAATAATATTCAGCGGAGAAAGGCACGTCGCCGAAATCGATCGGCGGTGCCGCTCTTCATAATTCAAGTCCCTCTCTTGCATCTCTCTCTCTCTCTCTCTCTCTCTCTCCGAGTTCCCGTACCTCGGGCTGTACACCCTTCGTCCCGCAAAGCTCTAATATATCGATTGCGCAAAAGTCGGGGTTTATAAACGACTGCCGCGCCGACGGGACGCAAATAGCTCCCCGTGTGTTTGGACGTGCAGCCCGATCAAAGCCCTGTCGGGAACTAGAGAACTGAAAAGAAGGGAGGGAAGACGATTTCGATTATATCTTGAAAGACGCGTGTTGTGTTTCGCTGAAGCGGCTGCTGGAATCGAGAAGTTGGATGAAATGGTGTCTTTTGGGGAATTGTTTCTTGGTTAACCCTTTGCTAGGTAGTTGGACGTATACGTCGCAATATTCTAATCTTTTTTTGGATATTCGACCAATGGATGATTTGTTTCATTTACAATTAGAGCAAGAAATAATTTGCAATGATATAAATTTTTAATGATATAAATTGTAAACAAATATACTGACAATTTTCAATATATTTCAAATTTATCAGCCAAACAAGCAAATACGATTCGTTATGTTTACATTAAATCTGTCTGATTGAGCGAAACTCGGCATTGAATAAATCATCTCTCTCAATTTTCTCGGTTTCCTCCGCGCAGAAAAGTAAAGCTATCGATATTTACCCAATCGAACTGTAGATTCATCCAAACGTCACAAACAACATCCGAGAACAACACCGTTAGAAAACTCATTGCTAATTTTATTGGGCGCGCACTATTAATTAAATCGATTTAATGCTCTAGTAAGAACGCTTTACTCGTATAATGGTGGCAGCGAGATAATCAGTGCGCACATTACATCATTTGAATACTCCGCGGTTATCGTGCGAAGGATAGAACGAAATTGCAGCCTTAACGAAGAAAAATAATAAGACTTAATGGCGGATTTGAAATCAGATTAAGCCGCGTTACTCATTAGAAATATTGACGGTGGAGCTGCGAGTTACTATAGGTTAAACTCCGGCCGAGGTTAACGTCCTTATGCTCGATGCGTTGTGTATAAACGCCGTACGGTTGTCGTAGGTTGAGCCGAATGAAATCATACCCTGTAATATGCAGAATTTACCGTTTTATTTTGTTGAATTCCAAAAAAAAATGCTGATATGGATTCGGTGAATTCGTTTTCTTAATTAATTTTCGAGTAAGATAGGTTTCGTTTATATCGTGCTTAATTAATGTTTATTTAATAGATATTGAAATTCTACTACTTATATTTTTTTTCATTTTTTTATGCCTGTTCGTTTCTTTTACATGAAGTTTTTTTGCGTTCCCGTTAACTTGCAAATACATTACATTTTGCTATTGCAACATTTCTGAAAAAATGAAACGCAATCAGAATTAAAGTGTAATGTTTAATGTTTAATAAGCAATAATATGCGATTTAGTAATTTTATGCAAGTAATATACTAAAATCTTTATATGTCATTAAATTTTAAAATACTGTACAGCTTCCCTATCCTCTGATATCTGTACATTGCAATATTTTGTAATTTAAATTAAAAACTTCAACTTTTAATTTCATTTGCATCAGTAAACTTGAATTTTAGCTTTTTTAAATTACTTGATATTGAAGTAAAAATAGAAAAAAACAAGGTAAGTTTATACGCTAGTTTCACGTGCATAAAGTTCACAAGTCGTAATAATTGATTCAACCTTCGACTATAAATAGCTGCATTTATTCGAATTGATTTTTTTTGTCAGATACCTAAAGGTTATTGTTGTTCGATTGATTTTACGAACACCGATAAAAGGCTTAGCAATTGCTCTAAATTTTTTTCTCGCCATTGATGTTTTTTTAGTAATTTTAAAAGACTAATTAATGATCGATAAATTATCAAAAGTTGATTTTCTTATTTAAATAATAATACTGAAATTATGCACCATTCAACTTTTATTCGTGTAATGATTGCAAAAGCTAATATATTTCCGCATAATTGTATATAAAATCTTCAAAATCAACAATGCATATTTAAATTTGCAAAAAAGGGAAAACATTCAAACTGATCCTGCACCAACTACATGATCTTCTGCTTCATAAAATTTTTATACTATCAAACTATACCTTCAATTACTCTGCACGAAATTCAGATTAAAAAGTCAATATTAGGAAACAAGCCGGTCGCCACAACGTTCCCCTTTCACGAGTCACAAATCCCCTTCCATCCCGGCACAGAGACGGTCATTATTCAGCGGCGATAAGAAGCAGCCATCATCGTCAATCAAAAGATCGGAAGCCCGGCATTTGTCGGCACGCGCCTCTAACTGTACGCGTCTGCGATTCCATGACCCCGAGATCGTTGCGTAATTCCTCGTTGTCTCGGGGCATATAAAAAGACCAGATTCGTGCAAGCACGCGCGAATCGCGGATGAGATTAGGCTGGCATGCCGATTTTTGAGGTTGGAAATGCTGGGTTGATTCTAGTTGAGGGACTAACGGTTGGATGTGTTTTGGAATGTGGGTCGAGGTGGAACATTGTAATTAGAAGAGTCTTTGAGACCTTTGAGTATAATGATGCAGGTTTGGAAAATATTTTTTTTAAATTGTCAGGCGAACGTGTTAAGAGAGCCGAAGGGTAAATTGTAATAAAGATATTAATGGTACGTTTGAACTGAAATTAAATAAATGTTATTATAGTCAGTGGTATTTATTAAAACTGATTATTATTCAAACAATTTTAAGATCTGTGCCATTTACACACAGAAGATTACTTAGTTTTGCATACAATTTACGTATGAATTACTTGTTGCAAGTTCTTGTGTTTGAAAAATATCTTTTCAATACGGTATAGTTTAAAAAAAAAAATGTTTAATCCCTCATAATTATACAGTAATTTGACTACTATTAAAATGATTCTTCAAATCTAGTCCACCGCTGAATGGTTCATTATTTGTAATACACCGATAAAATACATCGGATAAAATCAAACTAAATCTTGAACAGCAAACCGTTCGATAAACGAAATGAGAATAGGAAGCGGAACAGATTTATTCCCATTGTTCAGAGAATATTTATTGCAAATTGCACGGAGGAAGTAAAATATAGTTGCCTTCAATAATGAAACTGACAGGAATAACGTTGAGATTCGAACGTAGATCCGGTATCCTTTCAAGTTCATCTTCCGTGAGATTAACGTCTTTCCTTATTACGTCACGTCGGTCAAGTTCTTGACCAAGAGTCGAAATCCGATCGTACTCGAAGCAGACAAGAGAACTAATAGAGCAGAGGAAGGACGTAATTCTGGTCAAGAATAGTTTGCGTCTTCTCCTAGAATTGAAATTTTATTAAATTCAACGAAATTCGATACGCTTATTTGAAGTTTTCTTCAAACCAGCAAATATTATCCTTGCTTGCGATGACATATTTTTAATGAAAAGATGCACGGAGAAAGCGTCTATCAAGTTGATCGCTTTACTTTACTTTGACATTGTAGTTCGATAAACGAGCAGCAGAGTGAAATTGTCAGCTCACTGCGCATCAAAAATTTTCTTAAATAAATTCACAAATTACGAGATCGTAGGCGATATCTTCCTCGATAATAAATTTAATACCAAGATTCAAAAAGAGAATGAAGATGCAGTGAAAGTGCTAAACTTTAGACTTCAGCAGCTCACAAACCGTAGCCATCATCGCTTACTTAAATCTCGCTTATAGTTTATTCACCGCTGAAAATGATGTAGTAGCCCAAAAGCATTCTTTCGCACCGTTTCCAAAAGCCCGTCCCGCTATTTTTACCCGAAATTTCTTGCATAGCTACCCCGCGGCCTGAAACTCCGCTTCTCTCTTTATCCACACATGCAGCAACGCCACCCAGTACACCGACGCCGCGGTGACGTCACCTATTCAAGGTCGGCTGATGAACTCGACTCGGCTCTCTCTCTCCTTGTCCGCTCTCCTCTCGCGGAGTAATGGCTATCTTTTTCTCGCATTTTTCCGAATTTCCACGGTGGAGAACGGCGGCGGCCCTTTTTCTCGCTCTCTGGCTCCGCTCTCACCTTTTGCGGCGATGCATCTCTTGCGCACGCGAATGGAAGGAGGAGAACGAGCCTCCAGCTTTTCAAAAGGACGGACTTTTCTTTAATTAGCGCGGCCGAGGTTGAACGTCGCGGCTACTCTTCTGCCACGGCGCTCTTCTCTTCGCGGTAATTGGACGGCGATTCGGTGGCGGAGAGACGCGTATTTTATTGTTAATTCTTGGGGTTTTTTTATAGTTCGTTTATTTTTTCTGTTGCGAGGAGGTCAGTTTTATGGGAAGTTTTTAAGGTGGATTTGGGGTGGGTTTGTTGGTGAATCATAGTGTTGGGAGGTGTCGAGAGTTGGAGAAGTAACTACTTGAGTCCTTTTAAAAATAGACTTTTAAGCTGAAACTGTGAAGGAAAACTTTTCTAGGCTTTTTTTGTTGATGAGTCCGAGGCTTAAGCTCAATGTCTGCACGTAAAAGATTTCTGAGTCAAACTGCAAAGTTAATGATTTCAAGGCGTCGTAAATAGCGAAAGTTGGCCTATTACGGAAAACTTTACAGGATATCCGTGTTAATATATTTAATAGTGAATTCGACGTTAAAATGTGGATATATATATATTTTTATGAAAAAACCTACTATCTAACATTCTCAAATAAAAAATTATAATAGCTGTTTAATGTTGTAAATGCACTATTATCATTTAAATAGCAATAACTCAAGACATTATTGGTTACGCGAAAGCTCTAATAATTTCAAAATGAAACCATTTTATTTATCACGCTTTAAACCACCATAAAAATTTATTAAGTTCCAAACTACCGTATTGCTTTCAGTGTACAGGGGGGTAGAGTAGAACGTTAAAAAGTAATGTTGCCTGCCCTAGAATCCCTCGCGTAACTCGAAGAAACGCGGGAGCGTAAAATCGAAGAAGGTTCTTATTCTTTTATGAGGGGTGGTTATGGCGGCTGAGACATTTAAAGCGGTGCTTCTCTTCTCGCGTTTTGAGGGATCGATTTTTTTCTAAATGGGGAAGAGCCGCGAAGTGCAAGTTTCTATGGATGTAAAGTTTAAACAAATAATACGTATCGATTGAAGAGAGTTTTACGATCTCCAATTTTTTTAAAACATAAAGTGAATAATTTACAAGTCCTGCAAAGTGCAAAGTGCTGATCAATACTTTTCTGTCATACGGCTTTTATAATTTTAGTAAAAATTTCTGTTCTGTTATGAATTTCGAAGCCCCTTTATGAGTCTGCTAAAATTATAGAAGCTTTTATAATTTTTTAATAGAATAAAATTAAATAAATTAAATATTTGCAAGACTTGTATTTTAAAAATAACATAATAATTAGATTTCAAATTTCTAAAACATTTTTCAATTTTCCAATCCTACATTTAAAACATTAATTAAAGAGCACGCGAACTCGTGGCTGAAGCTTAAAGACAGTAGTCTTAAGATTAGTTTAAAAAGGTCGTATACGGTAGTTTAATTCAATTCCAAGCTGAGTAATTTAGCTGTACCTGTCCAGCACTTACCCTCCCGGCGTAAATTAAGCCCCACCTCGATAAACAAGCATCCCTCAAGAAAAGTCCGATTCGCCTTGCGCTTAATTTTCCCTCCCGTAGCTTAATTAACTCAACCCCGAGCTAACGAACAAATAGCGAACACGACACAAAGAGTCATAGGGACAGGGAAAAAAAAGCATCGGAGCGGCGAGGGCAAACAAAGGAAAAGCGCTGAAAAAGCCCTTCCGTTTTTCTCATTTCAGGCGATTGCCGCAATTCCCGTCGCGCGGACTGCACGATGTGAAAAAAAAGAGAAGCGAAGGAAAGAGAGAGCGAGAGAGAGAGACCAACGGCCCGTCCGCGCGCAATATGCAACGTAATGGAAAAAAGGCCCGACGCGCCGCCGCCGAGGAATAATCCCCAGCCGAGTTTTTCGCAATTAAGCGCCGCCGAGAAGATGATGCTGGAGGAGCTCCGCTGAGGAAGAAGAAGAAGCCCACCACCGTCGAGAGAGAGGAAGGGAACCGCGAATCATGACGGAGTATCTGGACCCGCACTTCATACGAGCCCTCGGCCGCGATCCGGAAAGGCGAACGCTTCAGGTGAGTGAAAGATGGCGCTTCTTTTTCTCGAGAGAGAGAGAGTGCGCGAAGAGAGGTGAAAGTGAGAGCGTGTGCGTGCGCCGCGTGCACGTGTTTCCGCGGGAGTCGCGCCGCCGCCGCCGCCGCCGCCGCGCGGGGAGGAGGAGAGCGGCGGCTGGGAGTGGCTTTGTTTGGGTCTTGTTTTCAGTTGATGCTTCTCGTGCGATTGTGCGGAGGGATATCTACGGCTTGATTATTACGGTCGTCTACTATTTTCGTTCAATTGTTTGTAGCTATTCAGTGATGGTACAATAAACAATGAAATGCGAATAAAGGATGTATTTTCTTGAATAGTCAATTCAATAATTGCTGGTACAGTGGTGGCTGTAAATAGCAGAAATAAATTTCTACATTTGTTGCAACGAAATCCAGCAAAAGCTTTTGCCAACAGCACTTATTCGCCACAGACTAATGAGACAAACAGTATATCCATAAAAATTTCTTTCGATAAAAAGTAGCCTCCTTTCCAATATTTACTCTCGGAACTCCTTCGCTTAATTAAACCCCGAATTCATCGACTCCGCTTCTCCAATGTGGAGCAAGCCGTCTGCTCCTCCTCCCCGCGGCAATCCCTCAGCCACGTCCAGCCGTCTCCGGGGGAGGCGAAAAAAAACGAAGCTAACGAATTTTAATTTCGGCGCGGCCGAGGAGGAGGAGGAGGATCGGTGACGTGCGGAGGAGAGGAGCGGCGGACAGGTGACTCGGGCGGCTGAATGAAAAAGCTCGTGCAGTTATACGCGCGACGGAAAGAGAGAGCGGCGCGGACGTGAGAAAGGAGCGGAAGAGTGTGTGCGAAAGTCGCCGCTGGCGTGAGCCAGATTGACGAGAGGAACCGCACGTATCTCACGTCTTCCTTTTTTTTTTCAACGGGGCCGCTGAAATCCTTTTTTTTCGGGGATGATCTGGATTTTGCTTCGAGTCGATGAAATCATCGCGCGGAATAGCTTGCTTTTTTTTTGGTTCGGAGTTTGCTTTGGGTCATTGATGAGGCGGTGGGCTGAGGTTAATCTGTAACCGATGTTGTTAGACGTAGGAACTGGATGGCTGGTAATAAAATTACTTAATGCGCTTTAAAAAGATGTTAGTCGCTTTCTAATGAATATTGATGAAGTCGTCGTTCTAGTTGCAACAGTTTCTTTATTATTATAAAGGATATATTACTTTTACGCGCTACATCAGTCGGTTGTAAAGTGCTGCTTTTTTTATAAAAAATTTTTTACGAGACAGACTGTTTCAAGCATATAATTTTTTGCTTAATTTGCGGAGAAGTCAGTATTTGACAGGTAAATAATTAGGTCTTCAACGTTGTGAGAAAAGTATGTTTTAAAATTTCAAAACTCTTTTAGACTTGATAAGGAAAAATGTTCCTACTTTTGTATGCAAAAATTTTAATCAAAATTCTTACTCAAAATTCTCATCTCATAAATTCTCTCTCTAAATTCCTGTCCATTCAGTTACTCTAAAAATCTACATCTATAGCTCCGAGACTATTTTTAACTCGAGCGCAGAAATATGGCAAGGCACCGAGTGGTGCACGCGATCTCCATTCTCATTCAAAATCTATACATTCTTTCCGAACATTCCCCCAATATCTAAACAGCCCTCCCAACCGAACCCCCCGAAAAATGCAGAAGCTCATTGAAGCCGGTCACCTCTTCCCCTCGGCGCGACCCATTCAAAAACTTCCAACGGTCCAAGCGTTTCTCTCGGCAGCAGCAGGCGTCGGTTTCGGCGCGAAGATACCAGTTTCTCCTGCCGGCGCGTGGACCGCTGCTCTCTCCTCTTGTTCCTCTATTTCTCCCCCTCAAGGTCGTCCGGTGGCAAGCCGCTCGCCTCTTCCTCCCCTTCCCCGAGAGGCAGCCGAATAACGCGAGTTAAAACAAAGAGGTCGCGCGCGCGCGCTTTTGCCAGGAGACGCGATTTTATCGGGTGCCGGAAGAGAGCCGAGATCGCCGCCGGAGGATGCGACGAATGCCGCTCGAGGGACTAATTGATTGCTTCGGGGTGAAGGGTTGCGGTTATTTTTGCGCGGATGCATGCGTTCGAGCGAGAATGGGCTATAATTGATTGGAATGCGGTGCCGCTGCGTTCGGTGTGATGTTCGCTCGAGTTGCCTTTAGTTGAGACAAAATGCAGAGACGGTACTGTAATAGATACATTAGATTGGCTTCGTGCTGCTTGTTTCGATCAATTCCGTTACGTTTGCAGTCCATTAATAATTCTCGGGGAGTTATTTATTGCTTGAAAAAATATCAATTTATTCGTCAGTTGACATGCATCTATATCAGTTCTTATTTGCTTGTAGACACTTTTGTCAGAGATCTCAAGTTTACTTTTTAATGATTTTCAGTGTATTTTTTTAAATGATTTTCTGGTCTAAACGAAATTTTAATTCTTTTTAGGATTCTGTATTTTGAAAGTGAATAAAAATTAAGTTTTTAAATTTAATTTAAAGTATCTCCGATTACATTATTACCAAAAAAATTTTTAGCATTGACCAACTATTTATTAAATTATTGATACATTCTGAAGTAGATATGCGGAGACTTAAATTTCTTCGTGATCCTGAAATAAAAAAAAAAAAAAAAAACATTTACTTACTAAATAAACATTTAACCTTCCAATTTAAAAATAACTCAAACGTATAAATATTCATTGTACTTTCTAAATTCGAGCTTTCGAGAAAACTTTAGCAAGTTAATATTCCCAACGAATCCTATATTACATTTATAAATTAAATTAGTTATGTCTATACAATAATCGCGTTTATTGTGTTATTCTGTTTAGGTTCACCTCGGATTATTACGATAGCATAAGCTTAGAGAGCTTGATATAAAATGCGGTTTGGCTGGACCGGGTATACAATCCTATTTTAGATAGTCGATATCGCTTGCGGATTTGGTGGTTTGCGAAGGGGAGGATAATCGATTTCCCTGTTTATCAAATGATGGATGATGACAGATGCCTGAATTGCTCTTTTATATTCGACGATGATTTTTGAGCGAAGAAGCTGCACAAAGTGATTTATTTAGAGAGACTGACGCGGCGATGAATCGTTACTTTTTGTTCCACTTTTTCAATATTCGATGATTTATTGCAAACGTAAATCCAAATTAGTGCCTAAAGATCTTGCTTTCGTGTCATTGGAGTGCTGAATCACGTTTTCTAGTTGCATACTTTAAATCTGCCCGGTTCGCTAATATTTTATTCGCTTCGAGAACTAAAATAATTGCTATAGAAAATGGTTGATTTTACTATTTCATGCAGCTGTTCGAAGAAACTGGCGCATCTCTCTTAGACCGATCTTTAGGCGCAATCGTGAGACCGGTAGAGAAGATCTTCATTTCGAGAACGATTGACCCCATTATTTTTTAGAAAGCTTGAGAAATTGTCAAGTTTGAAAGAACTGAAAGTCACGTGACTCCGCCAATAAAACCTTAAAAGAAAATTAGAATCTCAATATTGCTCCTCCAAGTTAAGGTTTACCAATAGAATAAAAACTGTCTAGCTTTTCCTTTCAATCTTTCATAGAAATCGATTACACTGCGGTCGTGCAAAAAACACCTTCATTCGTAAACCGGCAATCTTGAAATCCAATAAAGTCGCGTCAACTCGGCACTTCATCTCGTCGATTTATATCTCCATCGGTCCCATAACAATTCTTACCAGCTGGTCAGAGCAAAAAAAAAGAACCGCTAATTACAGCGAAGCAATCATCGATCCCGTAACTCCCTCGCAGTGGTTGTCACCGTTCTTCTTGAGAACCTCATTAAAATCTTACCTTTCCCATCCTCTCTCTCTCCTCCCTCCGTTTCTCTCTGTTCGTCAACCGAGCAACAATAAACTCGTCGACTGCTACGGTAATTCCGTCCATAAGCAACTGGCTGGCCAACTCCCCTTTGCCTCTGCACTTTGCTTTCGATCGCTGCTCGGCTTTTCGCACGCGACGTCGCGTGACGGTTCTACTGTCGACGTTATGTAGGCCTTCTTCTTCCTTTGCTTGTTCGTCGTTCCTCCCAGTTCCTTTTTTTTCGATTCTTTTTTCTTGCGGCTCTTCCTTCTTGCCCAGTGCGCTTTGCTGCGTTGTCAGAGAGGACGAGAGAGAGAGAGAGAGAAAGAGCTACTGATATGGCTAGCCGCGTGGTTGTGATTTGACTTTAATTTGATTTATTAGCTGAATGATGTGACTCGGAAACGCAAAGATAGAATGGATGCGATGGTATGAAAGCGGCGATATTGATTACGTTTGGGGAAGCATAGGAGTATGAGCTTCTAAACTTGCGCTATACTGTTCTTTTAGACATTATGAATAACTAAATACCACTGGTAGAAATTACGATGTTTGTCTAATTATTGAGTATATTATACAAGTAATTCATAATTATAATTTTGCTTACTATTAAATATAGATACTATGATATATAAATTTTAACTAAAAATGTCAGGTTAAATGGTTAATGTTATTCGCGGAAGAATAATTATTGGTTTATACCAGTGTAATTACAATTAGTTTCTTTCTTCTTCTTATTATTTCTTATCGAAAATTCATTAAAAAATCTTTTTCACTACAGATAATTTATTCCACAAAGATTTTACTAATCCAATTACTCAAATCAAGTAATAACACACCGAATCGTTCAATTAGATTAGTTTACCGTAACAATTAAATCAAGCGAGGATTAAGGGTTCTATTTTGATCCGAATTTAATTTCTCCTATTTCAGGATCTCCAGTACATTTACTATGGACTGCTGGGATTGGAGGCGCTGCGTCCCTGCAGGGACTCGGTTCTGCGTGGGCTCTGCAAGACCGTACGCTATGAAAAACATCACGCCAACCATGTGCTCTATTAGTGAGTATAGTCGCACTCCGTAATCTCCTCTAATTCAAGCCGTCATTCGCGCAGGTCAGGAATTCCAGATTCTTTGTTTAGCAGAAAGGAATTGGCTTGGACAGAACGCGCTGGAAAGGCGTAGAATAACGTGCGGTCGTTCCTAGGATAGGTGAATGTTTAATGCGTCGGTGTATAAAGCATTGACATTGGCATTGCAGGATATACAATAGTTGTTAATTTTTATGTCGTGAATTTAACATGATTTCTCGGAAAAATGTTACGCGTATAGTTTTATTCACACGTTATTATAGATAAACCGTCAAGTTCACTTAAAAATACATTTAGATAATATTACAAGAACTTGCTCGTAAAAGTGAGTACTTAAGACTCGAGTGGTTTTATAATCTTGTATCTTACTTTTCACCTCTGTAATCGCTTGGCGTAACAGTAAGTGTCGTTTTAATTACACGTTTACATAGAGCATCAACATTTGTTCTGGAAAATTTTTTTTAAATTCAGAATATTATACAATCAGAGACATCCGCATGCAACATTTTAAGTGCACAATGTTATGTATCTTTAAGTGAAGTGGAAGGGAAGCAGAGAGAGTTGATCGCGTTGTAGAAACTCCTCTCCCACATAGGAGCGACATTGTAACAGTTCACTTTTTTACAAAAGTTCTCATGACAAGCGCGATTATATAGGCTTATGTAACAGGTCTTGCCATCATAGGAGAGCGGAAAAAATTCACGTACGTCATCATTTGTTTTGCACGAGCTACAATGATGAGAAGAAATTTTTATGCCCAATTTATGAATTAAGCAAGAATCCACAAATGCTTTTCAGTTCTTAAAACCATTGTTTACGTCTTCTTCGTTCAATTGCGAAAAATACCTCCAATTTTTCGTAATGTGTTAAACTTTTTATTAAGCAACGAATCTTCCACCAAATATTATTGCTTCACTCTGAATATTATCTTCAAAAATTGGATGCAGCAGGTCGTGCCTGTACGTTCCTCCAAATAATTCACGAAAATATTTTGGACCTTTAATTAAATTCCCTAAAGCTAATTAATTCCAAACGAGTCCTCTAAATTCATTGCCCTCTTGGGAATAAGTACGGAAACGCGATCTGTTAAATTTAGATACTTACAACAACATAAACAGACGAGCGAGATCAAAACACGCGAGTACACGTGGTTCGATGGTCGCGAGGCACCAAAATACCGGCACCTCGTGAGTGTTTTAAGTAGACGCGAACCGACTGCGGTAAGACATGTTCGGCAAGTTAGGAAGCTGCTTTACCGACGTGAAAGAATAACTTGTTACCATTCGGGATACGTTCTTTGAACGACTGTACAAAACGGTTATCATATTTTGCTTTTATAGTTTAACATTATTGGTTCTTAATACTGTTAGTATGTTCATAGACAATCTGTACTTGTAATAGTAAAACTGTCAATTTTTAATAACTTGAGGAAATAACTTGTTTTAGGTGAATAGATTTTTAGCCATTTTAAATTAAAAATATAAGTTGTCAGCTATGATACTTTATATTACTTTTTAAAAATATTTTTCTTTTTTGAAGTGAAATATAACTGAGGTCGACGTATATAATTTATATTTTAATTAAGATCATAAAAAAGTTTGAGTTTTAAGAAAAGAATGACATTATAAACTTTCGAAATTTAAAACAGAAATAAAAACTGTAAATGCTTAATAAAAAGAAGCAATAAAATAACGCAATAAACAGTTTAAGTTCACTGAACCGCCTACGCTTTTACGTCAAGCACTTTTCCTACCTTACCAACCGCGGATAAACTTCTCATCTAAATTCAACTTTACCACTCTCTTCCACTCTAGAACCACTTGGTCGTAACTGCAGATGCCGTAAAGCGCAACTGAAATCCTCGAAACTCGTTAACGCGCCGCTAAATGAACGCTCTCATAGACTCCCGTCTCCTCGATGCGCTCGCTCAGAAGCCATTACAAAAGCAGCAGTTTTTCAAGCCCGGCTCATCGTCGTCGTCCTCGTGAATGAGAATTCCTTGAAGGTGACTCAGTCCGCGGCGGGCAGTCGCTGCGCTCCGCGCTGCGAATACTTCTCGGAAGTCCGTCGGACTGCAGCTGGTTTATATAATATCGCAAGAAACTGCTCGAGCTTCCGGTCAAGCGTCGCGGACGTAACGGATCGCGTTCCTCCCATTTACGAGGAAACGCGGAATGTATCTCGCGGCGAATGTGGCCGCGCGTATATTCATCGCGAGTTCCCTCGGCATTCCTCGACGATGCCATCACGAAAAGGGGACAAGGGGGATGGCCATAATGGAATTTGTCTATTGATTGGGAACGATGAATTTTGATGGGAGCTCGAGCATATTAGTTACTGGGAAAATTCACTGGATCTCGAGCGATGTTTAGCGAATAATGTGGGAAGTGGATCTCGAGGATTAAGTAGAATGAGTCGGGGTTAGTAAGGCGGTTATGCAGGTTGATAATGCGATGCTGGCTATTAGATAAGAATATGTAGTTCAGGGAAATCCACAGTTAAGCCTTTGTGTTATTTAAGATGCTTTAAGCGAGTTCCATTGCGATCTTGAGGAAAATATTAGAATTACGTTCGGCAGTTGGTTTGGCGATTAAACTGATGCAGACTGTAGAAACAAAAGAACCAAATTAATCCTGCGTACAAAAAGGATTTTTAAATGGTGAAGCAATTTTTTTTTTTCAAATTAGAAAGCGCTTACCGGGAAATATTATTCATTGAATAATGAGCTAAAGGCTGATTCACACCAAATTATTAATGATAGAAAAACGAAAACAATTTTTCTGTGCACTGCTGCGATTATAAGAAATAAAGAAAAATAACCAATGTAATTTTAAGCTATTATATAAAGCTTGAAATTCACTTCATAAATTGCGAAATTTTATTAAGTAAATAACTGAAATTTATTCAATTACAGCACCGGAGAATTGGCGACAAGCTGGTACATCTTACTTTCGGGCTCCGTTTTCATCGATGGCTCCATGTTTCTGCCCAGGTCAAGGTAAGTCGTTGGTTTTATGACATTTGAATACAATAGTAATGAAGCGACCATTCAAACGAGGATTTCAAAACGGTTATTGTCACGAAAATACAAATTTAAATTCTGCGAATTATTAACATTTTGTCATTCCGCCCAATTGTCTCCGATTTTTAAACGTTACTTGCGATTTTCGCAACAAAGATCGCAATCGACAATATCCGAATAAATTAAAGATTGAGTTTCGAACCTTTTTAATGGAATTCTGTAAATTTTATGAGACGATTATTAAATTTCGAAAACTGGAATTATCGGCATTAGGCTAAAACTAGCTGTTAAATTGTCGAGACACGTAATTGGTAGATTGTAAAATTTTTCTACGCGAATATACCATTTAAGTCCCGCCTCAGTTCCATACTTTCACCCACGAAAATTTAGCAGAACTAGTTCTCCATTTTTCAGGCTTATTTACAATTCTTAGAATTTTTTTGAATTCAAATATTTCACTTTCTCTCTACAATATGCCGAATCTTATCTTGCATTGTGCAAATTCAAAATTCGGCCGAATTACGTTACAGAATTCTATTTTTCAAATTCAGCGTTCTTCGTTAACCCAAAAACACGCGAGCACAGCGGCAGTTAACAATACAAACTTCCGACGACCTGAAAGGAAAACCGCCCCGGCTTTGTAGCTCCGCAATATTGAATCTGTCGGAGATCTTCCGCTTCGGCACCTGCTGCTCCGCTCTCCTTGAACCACCTTACGCTCCGATAATCCTCTCGGCGAATCCTTGGCGCGGATGTGTAAATGCCTGATCTCCCGACTGTCGTCGCCGATCTTTGCACGCAAATCCGCGTTTTCTGCATTCACGCGGGCCACCGCTTATCTGGCAGCTCTCGCTGAAGCCTTCTTTCCTGGAATCTGGGAATAGCTGCGCGTGGCGGCTGATGCTCGTGTCAAAGCTTTACGGGAGACGGGGAGTTTGCGGAGAAAGGATTAGGTGTTTGAGAAATCTGTTTTTAAGGGAGATTCGAATTTTTTGCGAATGTCAAAGAAGGGCGGGCAAAATTTAAATATTATTTTTTTCAAACATTTTAAGTTTTTAACAATATTTTCAGAATCTAAAAATAAAATCTGGGAATACTTCACTAATAAAAAATATACGTAAAAAAATAAGAACTCAGCTGCCTTACAATAAAGGACCGAAATTTATATACCTTTCCTTTGTGAGAAGATTCTATACAATTCTCATACAGAACGGATGAATCGAATCTAAATGCGTATCAAATAAATTTTTTTCATGTAGGTGTCAACCATTGCTTCACATTCGAAGTCAGTAGTAGGTTTTAAAATTATCTCAGAAAATTGGATTTGCATAATTGAACTGGAAATCGTAAAAATGAGATTAGCGTTCGAAAGACATTACAGAAGTTTCCCATATATTTTTATCTGGAGTAAGTAGGTTAATACTGACTACGGCAGGAGTCATGACACTCTTTTCTACACTTAGTTCAAAATCTACTTTCTTGGATGTAGACGAATTGCCGCCTTATCTAAGCTTTTGTCTCAACGATTTCAGTCCCGTTTCTATTCCTGTTCGCACGAAAAATGTGAAACCTCTCCGTATTAAAGTGTCTTTTTTAAGTTCGCTCGAGCCCAGCCTTCCCCCGACAGATCAAACGAACGAAAAAGCTCGCGCGACTTCCAGCCTGGAAATCACTTCCCCGAAAGAAGCTCGCCGATCCAAAGAAAGCGCGGAGGCGCACCGCGCCGGGAAAGCTTGAAAGACTTCCTCGTCCCTCGCCTACGTCGTCTCTCCTAATCGTCGCTGGCTCGATTTTTGCCCAACGGGAGGAAGAAGAATGCGCCGCCGCTTTACGAGGCTGCGGATTTAACGGCGGGCCGCGAAAAAGCGGCAGCTACTTACGTACGCGTAATGGCCGACGTACGACGGTGTGGTCTCTCTCTCTCTCTCTCGTTTTCGTCGGCGACTTTTACGGCCGCCGCTACGTGTGTTTATCGCGAGCTGCCGGCTTAGGGAATATAATTGCGCAGGCAAGGATGAATGCTAGGGAAGCTGTAAAAATTTATTGCCCGCCGGAGGAATTTTCTTAGGGAGGAGAGAGAGACAGAGAGAGAGAAGGGGGCGGGAGGAGGGGATCTTTTTCTGCGCCGCCGCCGCTCCGTTATGCTTTGCATCCTGACGGTCTTCATCCTGAACGGAGGCGGCGAGAGCTTTCTATTACTGTGATTTCGCGAGGGGGCACTTTTGCGAGGAAGGAGCCGAGGTGGCGCCCGACGCTGGAAAATAGACATTAGCTTTTGTTGCTCGAGAGCTGCTTTTTTTTATAAGAGTCGGTTTTATTGTTTAGTAAATTTTACTGTAATTTTTACGGTATATCGATCGATTATCTGTACGTCAGATTTGCAAACACACTTTTTTAGATCTGCAGAAAATAGTATTTTAAGTAAGATTCGTATAAAGTTGCCAAGTTTCTCATTTATATAGAATCTTTAAAACGGTATCCACCTCTAATCTCAGATAAAGTTTTTAGGACAGAATTGAGCAAAAACTTTTACAATACAGTTTTTAGTCTGATGCTAATCTCGTTCTATAGCGGACTTTTAGCTTCAAACTGTCGTCTATTTGCTTATCACCGAGGAATCTATTGAACCTTAGACGCTCCAGCTGATCAAGAAGACATTTCTGTTAACAAGCTCGCATTTTATTTGCTGCACGCCCCAACTGAATTGGCGATATAGAAAATTGCCGAGGTACCGTTGGGAAACGATTTTCAATTTCTGCAGTATACTTTTTTTCCCCGCGTTCTTTGTACAGCGTAATCCAATTTTTATGGCGTTTATACGCTTTTTGTTCGTGACTCCGCACCTGAAAATCGACCGAAAACACGAAGCTTTTCGCAGCGAAAATCTCGAGTAAAGTTGACGCGTTCACGTTAAACGAAAATTTTTTAACTGTACCTTATTTAACTTGGATTTACAGTCGTACTACCACTCCAATTACTCAATAATTTTAAATCAATAAAACAATGCATATATAGTCAAAAATTTACAACAGTTTCCAGAAGAGAAGCCCTTTGAAGGTCAGCCCTTTCCACGCATCATTCCACATCAAATAAGCAATATCACCTACCCTTCCGCGAATAATTCATAAAACTCAAAATCTATTTTCACTCTATCAACCCAACGAAATAGGTCGCTCAATAGTCAACTCCGGCAGCGAAAAAAAATACGCACATCTACGGATCCAGAGAGAGAGAGAGAGAGAGAGAGACAGAGAGAAAGATATAAAAATTCTCAGTAGGTCACCGAAAATCGCTCCTGCCTTTGACTCGGAATCGATAGAGTCAACGACGTGCACAGCTGACGCCAAAACCTCCTCTCCTCTATAATTTTTCGAGCAAACATAATAGACGCGCGGAATAAAAAAAAAGCGGCGGCCACGACGACGGCGGCGGCGGCGGCGGCGGCCGAAGGGATTATCGCTTTTCGATAATTGGAGAGACTGCAGCGATACAGGAGCATTACGCGATGTCGCTTCCGCGTGGGCGGAGATCGCTCGACGAGCAACACAGCTGTGATTGCGCCCGGTCGAGTGGACTGCCCCCGCTTTGTTTTAATACCCGCGCCGAGCTTCTGCACCGAGCGGTGGCCAATATTTTTGGATGTTTTTTCTGTCGTTTTTTTAACGTTTTGTCGCCGCTGCGGGAAAGATTGAGTTATGCTAACGAAATGTTTATCGGAGCTGCGAAGGGAAATTTGGTGTTCTTTGCGTCAGCAATATTTAAAATACTTTTCTTTTACTACGGAGTGCTGTTGTTCTGCAACGTCGGAGGAATAGAAATTCACTCTGATGACGAGTGAAGAAGTGGCTGTTTTGTGGAGTTAACGAGGCTTCGCGTGAAAGTGGGGATAATTTCCGCAATCGATTTTTCTTATGTTAAGAATAATTGCCTTTTCAGCGATAATAAATATAATATTACTTTATAATTTATAATGGAAAATATTGCAGGTCTTTTTGTGAACCGTTTTCTTAGATTTTATTCATAATGTTAATGAAATCGAACATTGCAATCAACTGTTGTTGAAGTTGGAAAAAATATATTTTTTCTCAGAACTTATTCGTCACTTCGAATTGAACGAAACTCTTTGTGTATAACAAATTTCAATAAATTATTCAATTCAAATCAGTATACTTTTTCAAGCGATCAAAACTTTTTGCACAAACTAACATGATAGATCTGCACAAAAACCTCATCTGAAACCTGAAAAAAGCCTGAGAAACTCTTTAGAAAAAGAAAAACAGTTTGACAATGCACAATAAAAAAAAAATTGGCAAATTGCCTCATCCTTCCATTTCAAAACAAAGCAGACAATTCATAATGAACCTGCAGCAGCCTCTTACGCACACACGGACTCGCGCCTAAGCTCCCACCTCTCCCATGCAGTCGCCTCGGATTTCCTCGCGCTTCCACCGCCAAGACCGCACACAGAAACGAGCAGCAAAGACAGACGGGCAGCAGCGGCAGCAGCTCGCGTTTGAAGGATAGGATCAAACGGGACTCGGCTCGACGACGACGTCGCGCGCAAAGAGCGATATACGGCCCTGTGTGCCTGCATGCGCGCGCGTGCACACACATAGAGCCGCGAGCGAGAAGTGAAGGGATTGCGCGGAGAGGAGCCGCGCCGCAGCGCGCAAAAGGAAAGGAGCGAGAGGAGCCGAGAGGAGAGGGGGTAATGAGCGTGAGAAAGAGGCAGAGGGAAACGCCGTGACGACACAGAAAATGTCGGCGGGGAGGGAGAGGAAGTTGCACAGGGAGTCGGAGAGAAAATAAAACCAGATGGAGTTGCCAATGTACGCGCTGCATTCCAGCCGGAGGAGGAGGAGTGGGGAGGCGCGCAAGTGTTTTTCCGAAGCGCGACGACTTTACGAGCGAGGATCGTCTATTTTATCTTGCCGTGTTTGGAATTTTTTTTTTACGGCTTTTATTATAGAAAAGGGATGGGTGACTTTTTTTTCTGATAATCGGAAAATGCGTCATCGGGAGGTGGGGAGGAGGCGACATCGCGTAGTAAAAAATAAATCTCCGTTTCAAGGGTAGAGGATGGGAATTCCGCGCCTTCGATATCGAACGTGAAATTTTACAACGGCAATTTTGCACGCGGGGAATAATAAATTTATCGATTTTCTCTCGGGAGTGAGAAATTATTTAGAATAGACAACGTTTAATCCTCTCACGTGATTTTCATGTGATATAAAGGCCTTGGGGGTAAAATTATTATAGTAATATATTAAATGCTGAAGCGCAAAGTATGCTGCTTGAATGAAGTGCCTTGCGAGTCTGAGGAATACAGAGAGGAAGAAAGTCCGAATGAATGAAATAAATTTTCGCAGCGAATGGAGTTAGCAAGCGATAAATTCGTATACGATTCTCATACTCCGGTGAACAATAACTAATACAAATATTATTAAACGTCTTCTAATCGGAAAGTTACTCGAAAAGCGGTCGTTGCAAATTTCAAGCTTAATAAACCACCGGCGAGCTGAAGCGCTTATACGAATCCTGAAGCAAATATCCCATCTCCAGATTTCAAATACAAAGCCGGCCGTCCTATAAATCCGGCAGAAATTAGCATCCCCGGGAAGAAAAAAACAAACTCGAATACATTTTTAATATCGTCGCTCGGCAAAGCGCTCTGAAAGATGCATCGCCTCGGCCAACCTCGAGAGAGGCCGCGGCATATATCAGACTCGACGATCGCTATGCGAGTCGCGCGCGGACTATATAAGCTGCAGCGGCTCCTCTCGTCCTCGAATCGGCCGCCGCGCGAATTTTCTCCTTCTCCCTCGGCGCGGCGGCGGCGGCGGCGGCGGCGGTCTTTTATTCTCGCCCGATTTTTTGTTCGCGCGAGCGGCTTTTCGACCGGAGGATGATTTCGCGCTAAATTTAGCATAGCCGAGGAGTAAAAAAAAAAACAACAGCTTTTTTGTCCCTTTTTTCCGCGACGGAGCTGCGGTTGTACGTAGTGGTCCATTAAGCTGAATAGATTTCGAGGAGAATGGCTGCCGAGCTGATTGCTTTTTTTTCGAGAACGAGAGAGTTTTAGTTGGGAGAGCGGCGTGATATGTTTTTGCAAATATTTTTTTAAGCGAAATATTGTGTTTAGGAATATGTTTTTTGAAAAGCTCTTTGTGCGAAGAAAGTTGGCGGAGAATATTTGAAACAGAGTTTATCGTGAAATTTCATAATTAAAATGAATATAATTAAAATAATTTCATAAAACTTCTTTGTATAAAATGTAAGGAATATAATAAGGCATTTCTAAAAATAGAATAATAAAGAGGCAAATTAGAACATCAATTTTCCAAACTGCAATGCCAGAAGTTGCGACTAATAATTTATTGATATCAATTTGCCACCCAACAACCTTGTTTACAAATTGGATCATTCTAAAAAGTACCGAAAATTCATTACACTCTCCGTCCTCGACAACTGGGTCAAACCCAAAACAGCTGCACGCCATTACACAAATATTTAATCAAGGTTTTTAAAACTTCCAGTCGCATTATTAAAACCAAGCGATTCTCAACCCCCAGACTCCCCACTTAAATCTCCCCAATTAAAACCAGCAGCAAAACCAAGCGGAATTCCTCGCGGCGATGCATCATATCTCCGGTCTCTTTCGCTGGCACATACACACCCAGAGTTCCCGGGGGGCGATTCCAAACGGCCCCGGAAGTCCTGCCCGTGAAAACGGAAATACCGCGAGGCGGTTATATACAGCTCTCGCTTTTGAAAAATGGATCCGCTTTTCCGTCCCGCTCCTTTTCTTCGCCGCTTTTCAGGCGAGGAGAATGAAGTATGTTTTTATTTTTTTATTTTTTTTTTTCGGGGAGATTCGAGTGGATTGTCGTGTCGGTCGCGAGTATTGACGTCAATAGGAAGAGTTTCGGTGAATCGAGGTTCGTTCAAAATTATGCTACTTTCGGAAGGGGCGTCTCGACCACTTTGCCACTTAATCTGGTGTCTGAAAATAAATCATCGGGCGAGTTGCGCAATTCCGACGGTATTTTAACGCAGCGATCGAGTGACGGCAATTTTTCAGGAAGCAGCGTCCGATCGCGGAAGTTAATCGAGACGAGCGGCTACGCGCAATTATGCAAATAAACCGAGCGATAAACAAGGCGATCAACGCTTCTCTGGAGTTATTAATTTTCGCGAAAAGCTCAAACAATGCTGCGCAACTACGGCTTTGCGTATAAGAAAATAACGAGGAGAAAAGTTGGCGTTGGTTTATAAAGCGTGCTGTTTCCGAGAAGAACTGGGAAAAGGGAAATATTAATTCTTGCACTTCCAGCGACTGAATATTTAGGAGCGCCTGGAATTGGCAATTTTTCAGCAATGTTCGACGTCCCTTTCAGCGGCGAGTCGCGGTCATTTAAAGTCTGATTGCGTTAACGTCAAGTAGTCGTGTACGAGAGATTATGCAATGACAAGTGCACCAAAGGTTATTGCGACTAAAAATTTAAATTGACTTGACGTTTTCCTCCATTCTCAAGTTTGAATTCATCTTTTGGACAAATTTACGTTTGAACGAACGATTCGAAGCTTACTATAAATCTCGAGGCTGTTTCGAAGAAAGGATTTACTTCCTAACAATGCATCGCTAACGAAAATGGCGTCGTTTCACCGAATGCGCCGAAATTGCATTGAACGTGCAGCCGTCGCCCCGGTGCAAATCTCCGCTTCCTTATCTACCGATACTCAAAGCCCAAAGCCAACACCTGCACCTACTCGGTTCGACTCCCTCGCCTTTGGCTCTCTCGGCAGGCAGTCGGCGTCCGTTCCTGCACTCGGCGATCCCAGCCTACCTCAACGCAGCGTCTCGGACGATTCTTTCGCCAACGCTCGGCAAAACCCGTACATGAAATTCCATTCACCGCGGAGAGAGCAGCAGCAGCAACAGCAGCGGCAGCGGCAGCGGCGCGCAAGTAGTAAGAGTCCGGTCGCGCAGCAGCTCTCTCGCCGGAGGAGGAGGAGGAGGAGGAGGAGAAGCAGCCGCGGGGAAGGGAGACCCGGGAGAGAGAAACACGCCGAGTCACAGTTACGCGCGCCGAGCCGCCGGGTGACGTTCGCGTGCAGTTCTCTCTCTCTATCTCTCTCCTCGCTCGCTTAAAAGTGTCGTTCTCCAAAGGATACGTACGCGAGTACCAGTAGATTGTGCGCGCGTCCGAGCATATCCGCTGCTACCAGGTGCAAGAATCCCAGCGCGGGCGTGTCGGCTGTACTCCCCGCTGGAACCGGCGGCCAGAAGAGCAGGACTGACAGCAGGCGGGACGGAGAGCAGAGCCGGCAAGCTGGATGCCACGGACGGTGCCCCCCTGCCCCCGCCCCCCCCGCCGCCCGACATCACCGTCACTCAGGATGACCGGTGAGAGAGAAACCAGCCAAAACTTTCCCCGCTGACTTTTCCGA
Organism: Ormyrus pomaceus; assembly: GCA_900474385.1. Classification (NCBI taxonomy): domain Eukaryota; kingdom Metazoa; phylum Arthropoda; class Insecta; order Hymenoptera; family Ormyridae; genus Ormyrus; species Ormyrus pomaceus. The sequence goes on from UCOM01000116.1 coordinate 81,929, forward strand.
GGCGCCTTGGGTTTGAGGGATCGGGAGTCGATTTTCCGAGAGCGGACAGTGTAAACAATGGATCGGGGAGCCGCTGGGCTTTTCTTTGTGTCCGTACCTTATACGACCTCCACATGAGATCATTTCGCGCGGCTCGATTAACATTTTTTTGTGGGCAGAATCCGATTGGACCACCCGCGGGATATCGCTTAATATAGGATCGACGTTTTGTGCGAAGGAACAGTGTGTTTTTCGGCGCGGGAGGTTCGAGAAAAAAAGAAAAAAAAAACGCGAGTATTATTCTGTTACCGTAAGACGAGGACTTAAAAATAGCTCCTTTTGTTTTCCGCGACTTCTGCCCGTGCTTTTTGAACCCGAACGCAGAGTTCTTTTTCTCAGCGTACAATTACGTACACGGGGGGGTTCGAAAAAGTGACTTTGAAATTATGGTAACAGTATTATTCAATTATTAAATTCCTAAATTACGTAATTGACCTGTGAATTTTCTCACAAATTTTGAGCTCCTCGTGTCAATGCTCTTTTTGTCGCTTAGAAATACTTAGTCGTGTATAGGCCAACAAGCCGAATATTATTGAAAAAAGAAATTAGAAAAAAATACTAGTTTTTCTCTTGCGAGTCTCGCCCCCCTTCTTACATTCGGCAAACATTCCCCCAGTAAATTTTTTGCGACAAAACTGGCGAACTCGGCGAAAAGCGAATATAAAATTCGCATACTATGCCAAGGATGAAACGGCAAATTGACACAAATTAATGTTCCGAGGGAAAAATCCCCCCCTCCCGTACCAATTTCGTTTTAATCAATAAATTAAAACCGAGAGGAACGAATGACTTCCACGTTAATTAGGCCCCGCTAAATCATCCTGCGTTCAATTAACTCGCGGCAATCAGCCCTTTTTAACTCGATGAACCTTCGAAACGGCCGCAACTGCGACCGCGTCGATTAAACGTCCAGAGCTTCCTGCTCTCGCGAGAGGAGGGACGACGTGTCCTCGGGAAATAAGTGGCGCCGCGCGTTTTTTGGCGAAAATGCGCCGCGCGGCATCGTTCGCTCGGCCGCATGCAAAGCAGCCGCGACACCCACGCACAGAGACCCTTTCATTGTGCGCCGCTGGCTCGTTTCTTTCTTCCCGCGTGGGCCGGACTTTATTGACGAATGCCAGCCGCGACTCGGATTTCGCCGGTCAGTTATTAATGCTTCGCGCAGCGAGTTTGGGAAATTGAGTTCCGGAGGAGAGAAATGAGCTGCGAGAGGCAACAAGTGGCTTTTTCTGGAAGTGGGTTTGGAGATCGATTATTAATCGGGCGTAAAAAGCTGGCTGTGCATCTAGATGTTCGGGGAAGGTGGGGGGTTTATATTATTTAGGAAGAGGAGATGGAGTGTGGTAAAGAATTGCGCTTTCGGGCTTCGGGGATATTTCATCTGGTGGCGATTGATTGGGTACTGTATGTTGCTGTTTTGAAAGTCAATCCAGAGCTTATTGGTTCATCTTTCAGGGCAGTCATAGCAGACAAGTAATTGAAACCGAGGTCTCAGGTTTAAAATGTTTCCAAAACGGATGCGTCATATGTCAAACCTTATGAATGAATATAGTTTTGTGCGTCGCTGAAAAAATATTATTTGCATAATTATATACCTTTTGCGTGAATATAAGACGATATTTATTAATGAAAATACACCCAACGACATTAAATTGAGTTTCACTTAATCAACGTTAATGAAAGTAATAAAAATACTTAAAATATTAGTCGTTTACTTTCATTGCTTAACTCCGTTAATATCTTTAGATTGAAACCTGTAAGAAGAAAGTTAATCACTATAGAAATAATAGAATGTTATTTAAATAAAACAAATCGTATATCATAAGTAATTCCCCGGAAATTGCATCACATTACCCCAACAAAAACAATCAATGAAGCCCAACACCCACAGATCCGATAATCATATCTAAACTTACAGCACACTTTCGCAGCCCAGCCGTAAATCCAACCCCTGCTACATCTTTTATCGAATTTCAATACGTACGCAATCAACCCCCCTCCGTCGCGCTTTTCGTACAAGTGGTCAAATTTTTATTCCCGCAGCCCTTTTTTATTTCATCATGGCTTTATTCGAATTTTACGAGAAAGTGATTTTCCGCGGCGAAAAACGGCTCGAGCTACTTTTATTCTCCCGGGGCGTTACGTTTTATGCGCCGGTCTGATAGCTGCAGTTTCGTGGGAGCTCCGATAGTTCAGTTTTCTTTTTTCAGATATAGGGGCGTGAGCCCTTTTTCTTTGTGAATTTTCCGAGTGATGAAATGCACGTGTCGACGCGCCGTCATCTCTCTCTCTCTTTCTATCGTGTTTTTTTCTCCTTTTGTTATTTATAAAGGCCTACGTGACGCGCATTAGTTTTGACACGTTGAAGCCGCGTTTATAGACGCGGAGTTCACCAAGTTTTATTTATATTTTGCGATATAAAAAAAAACGACGGCTTTTTTACGGGGCGCTTAGGGTGGATGTTGTCGTAGTGCTCAATCGGTCTGAATTCTTTTTTAACCGGTTTTTCTTGCAAAAAGTGGTATTCTTGATGGGGCGAGTAACACTCGGATGATCCTGCGAGGGGGCACTCTAAGCCTCGGTGGATTTACGCCCGCAATTTTTACATTTACCTTTTATTGACGCTAATTTAATTAATCCGGGCGTTTGGATTCACTTTTAACTGAAAATAATTAATGAAAGCCACTGCGAGGACTTAAGGAAAATAGGTTCTCCGCGCGATTCTAAAATGCAGTTTACTACTCGGAACAACTGCCGAAATGTCGTAACACTCGAGCTTACCACGCGCACGTTAATTTCCCTGCAAATTTTCAGCTCTAACGAGAAGATTTTCTCCCGCATTTTAAGTAAACGACACCCCGAAACTTCTTAAAAGACAATAAAAAACCTCCTTAGTCCCATTCGGAAACGGAGGAAATTCAGCTTTCTAACAAGCTCATCAGCAATCAGATTTAATCTGTTTAATTTATCGCACCGCCGGGCGCGAAAGTACCATAAAACTTAACGTCGAAACCGAGAGCAAATTCAGCGCATAATTGTTTTCTCACGACGTCCCGGGCAATTATGCCGCCGCGCTTCGGGAACAAAAGCGAGATATATATATATAAGCCGCGCGAGGAAATCATAAATCCGAACCGAGTCATCGGCTTTTCGTTAATGAGTCGCGGAACACTCGGAGCCGAAAAGAAGCCAGAGAGGGCACATACAGGAGTGATATTAAAAAAGTTTCGTCGATGCGCGAGTGTTTGTGCGGCTCTGCTTTTCTGAAATTCAATAAAAGTCCGCGCGGGAATTCCGAGCGGGCCGCGCCATGAGACGATTCTTTCCTATTTTGGCTCGGTGGAGTCTGCCTTTCTCATGTAAATCTTTTAATAAGGATGCTTTTTAATCTCGAGGGCTGTCGGTTTAATTTCACCTGTAAAAAGCGAATCTCCTTGCGTTCATTCGCTAAACGTGAGATCTCGCATAATTTACGTCAGGAAATTTCGTTTCACTTTGAGCGTTGCAATTTTAAACGAGATGAACATTAACCGTTGACCTAGAAATAGCTGCATTGACTCTTGGTTGGGTTGGTAAATTTTTTATTTTAACGCGATGAAAACGCACATTATCAATTTAAGGGCTTTGTGCGGATGTAAATGTATAAACGAAATTTGTATTGATTTCATGTCACGTACCATCGCTCTCGATTACTCTAATTGAGTACCTTTGTAATCGTACAGGAAAGCAATCCGATTGGAATAATTGTAAGTTCAAGTTTCAAACAACGTTTATAATTCAGATTCATCTGCTTTCAGTTCTGTAACATTTCAAGTAATGCTATTGAATTAGTAATAAAGAACACTTTGAAATGAATAAAAGTTTTTGTTTTATTTAAAAAAGTAACATTTCAGTAGACACTGCGACAATCAAAGTGGAATTCTATTTTCAATAAATTACGATGTCATAAAAATATTGCATAACAAAACAGTAATTTCTTCCTAAACTTTAAAGTAAAATATTGTTAACAAGATATCGTTGTCTTAACATTATAAATTCTGCAAAGTGAAATGCCGAGAAATTTAAAGTCTGCTTATAGTAAAACTACTGACAACTTTAATTTAATTTAATTTTTAATAAATAAATGAAAAATATTTTTTGAATTTATTTTTAGTTTCATTTCAAGGAATTGATTAAAATTCATCTGCCAGCTCCACTTTACCCTGACATTTACTTCAAGTTGATTTTACTTTATCAATGTACTCCTTGATTAAACTTATAGTAACAATATTAATAAAAACTCTTGTTAAATATTGAATATTAATCTACTTAGCTAAATTAAATCGAATTTAATAACGTTTTAATGAAGCTATAAAATTTTCTCAATAACAATTCCACGTTTTTTTTAGCGAAGAATCCATAGTTAATTAAAATTACAAAGTGCCTTAACAAATGTGGAAGACTCCGGTCCTTCGCTTAATTAAATATTATTCGCTCTTAACAAAACGTTCCACGAGCGATTTTAACTATTTTATTTTTAAAAGTTCAAACTGCATCAACCGAATAACTAATTACGCTCGTTAGAGTTCAAAATATCGATCGCTCCGCAGCATATCTCCGAAAATTAAACGAAAAGTTCCGCATCAGTCTCACGTGTACTTGCACGTGTCACTTAATGACGCGTGGCGTCTGAATTTCCATTAAAATTCGCGAGATTAAATTTTATTTACATTTATTCGTTTCGGCGGAACGACTTCCGTTTAGCGGCATTTATCTAATAAATTAATGCTTCGACGAAATGTACTTTCGTTGGAAAGTAATTAATTTCGAGTACGGTTCGCGAGCTGAATTAAGTGAATCGCGCTAAATTAATCAAAACAATTGACGATCGAACCGATCGTTCACCGTCGGATTGGTATAAATTTTCGCGATTAATAATCGCATTGATTTTCAAAGATTAATCCGCGTCTTCAAAAAGCAATCAATACGCATTACCAATTGCCCGCTTCAACCGGGCCGCTCAATTACAGCCCTCGAAACTTTTGATTAATCGAGCGGCCCTCGAAAAAATGCCGAAACCCCGCCGTAAATCACCGCCTCCGTCGTTCGGGTCCCCGCAAAAAAAGGGAGAACCGCGCGGCCGGAACTTTCCTCCCCGGCTTGCATCGAAGCTTTCGCTTTCGCGGCCAACTTCCCGGGGTATATAACTCGATGAAATCGGGGGGCCGTCCCCCTTCCGCGGCTCGAAACTTGGATATTACGCGAAGCCAGATGTACACACCGCGAGAGAGAGAGAGAGAGAGTGAGTTCGAGCAATTTCCCCGGGCGAAGGAAAAGCTCTCGACAAAGGAAGCCCCGCCGGGAGGTGCATTGTGAGCGAGCTTTCGAGCGGGGGAAGAAGCTGACGGATACTTGTGGTTTAAAGAAGAATGTTGCCGGAATTTCTGAGTGGCCGGTTGCGGAGATTTCGTCGTGGGGCTTTTGCTGATTGGCTGCTTTTTGTTTGGAATTGCGGACGGTTCTTATTAACCTTGTGTAATTGTGCGTAAATTTATACGGCGCGATTGTTTTCTGTTTTGCTTTGGAAATTAATTACGGATAAAAAGGAGCTTCGTTCAAAATAAAAATAAAAAATATGTTTTAGAAGTCAAGGATGAGTTGGAGCTTTGAAATCTTCTTTTTCTTTTTTTCATCTAGAAACTCGTTATAAATAGAAGTGATGTTTTGCTTTTTAAATTAATAAGAAGAATTTTTTTTCCTGATATCGGAAAAAACATTGACTGCGAATCCGAGCAAAAGTAATTGGACAGATATAAAAGGATATATAAAAAATCTCAGACACTCTGATCCGAAAGTAGGTTAATCCCCACCATTCAGGAATTTCGTGCTCTCAAAATCCAGCCAAGTTTTTCACCACCTCTATAATTTAACGAATCCGAAAATTACCAACTTTTCCGAGCGACTCGCGGACAAGCAGCCTTACAAAAAACAGACCTGGCACCGTAATTTTTCGCCTCGAGTCTATACTCATCGACTGCGACTTCCATCTCCTATTATTACGGAGACAAAAGATTCTAAGACCTTTGTAAACGCGCGAGCGCACAATTGAAAGAAACCCAAAGTTTAAACGATGATGCTCTCGAACAATGGAATCAAGGCTGCGTATAAAGGAATTATTACTGAACTTTATTGTTATTGTTTATTGCCGAGCGGGATCTATTATCGGCAAGGTCGGCAATTGAATTTTGATAATAAGGACTTGGAGGATACTGTACTGTACACCTAAATTTAGCTCCTCAAAAACGGATTGTAATCATAACAAAAGAGATTTTTTTTGACAATTTGGTGTTACAGAAAATTAAGCGGTAAATAAGTGCAGGCGTTGGCTTATTTTTAACTCGCTCACCGTTACCTTCAATTCCGCCTACTGAACGGAAATGTAATAGACGTTTAGCTTGCGCAAATATCCTTCTTCCATGTCTTTTTATCGCATTTTAAAACCTAATTTCCCGCATTCAATGTGCCGACTGCTAATAACCGCCTCCGCGTCTTTGCGAGCACCTGAAGAATCTACGTTTTTGCGTTAAAGAACTGACGGAGAAAATTGGTTAAAGAAGTAATGTAATCGGAAATTGATTCGGTAAATATTTATCCACTTCGAACTAGTTAGTTGGTTAAATCTTGTTATTATTATTGATGATATCTCGACACTATTTTCTTTTAACATTGTACAAATCTGAATAGCTAATCCACTGACTCGGATAACACGGCGCGAAATAAAAAATCTAGATTGAAAACCGGCAAGAGCCACTTTTACCCGCGATCGCCATTTACCAGAGCACCGTAAATCACCATAAACTTTCACCCCGCATTCCGCCGGTTAAAACCTAATCAACACTCCGAAAAAGGACTGCCGCGAACTCTGAGCGAAAATCGCGGCGGGCAAAAAGTTGGCGCGCCCTGCGCGTTATCAGCTCGTCGAACAGCGCGTCGGCACGTGTCGGCAAACAGCGCGAAAAAAGAGAGCCCCGCTGCACGTGCTCGGGCTTCGTGCCAGCGAGGGGGAGGGGAGGGGAAACGTGACTCGTCGCCGGCGCGACATCATCGTTTGCCAGTCAAATTGGCTGCATTTGGGGGAAAAGACGTCGTCGAACTCGCCGGCGGGGCTTTGTGTCGGGAATCGACGTTTGCCGAAGACGACGCCGCCGTCGAAGGGAGCTCGGGAGCGGATATTACGCGAGATCTGCCGGGCTTTGTTCTGCGCGTAGCTCGTGGCTGCTGGGTAATTCGTTGGAAAAAATTCGTTAACAATGCTTTGACCATAAAGAGTTGCTTGTTCAAAATAAGTAGCAATTGTTCAAAAAACCGGGCTTTTTGAAAAACGTTCAAAGCTATTTGTTTTCGAAATTCGAAATTCACTATTAGCTTTTCTCGAAGTGGAATGGTTCTATTTTTAATTAAAAGAGAACTACAAAAAGTTCCTTTCTGCTCTAAAATTGGTCCACGCTTTTGAACCCCCTGGATAAAACGCGCAAACGGTTATTCTCTATTCCCCGAATCATTTCAATTTCCACTCCCAATGCACCGCTTCTATTAAGAGAATGGAGGCCGTCTTTCCCTCTGACCAGCAGCACTCCAATCCATTCCGCGATTCATTAACTAATTGAATGAGGGATCCTCTCTCTCTCTCCTCAAAAACGGATTCGCAGCCTTAGAAAACTCCCCCGCGACGAGGAATCAATAAATTAGCCGCTCTCTCGGTTGCGTAAACGCGCGACGTGGGTGTGCGAATATCGTCGTCTCTTTTCAAAGTTCAGCAGCCCTCCCCCGATTGAGTTTGCTTGAGTGTATATAGGTGCGCCTCGATTTTCGCTCTTTGATTCCTGCCTCCCGCAGCCTGCGATCCGCTGCAATATGTATACGGCGCGTTATACGGCATCGATCGGAAATTCGCGAGATGCGCGGCTTATGTGTTTAGGGGTTTACGGGGGAGGGGGTTAACGGATGACGTTAATGGATTGTTAGAGGAGTCTTTTAGGGCTCGCGGATCCATTAGGGGCGCTATAAAGTCTTGGGAGCGCGCGGGATTACTTTTTTATGTAAATGCACTGACCTATTTGTTGATGTTGCTTTTGAAGCTTTATACGTCAAACATTTTAGATTTTCAGGGAATATCCCTTTCGAGCAAATACTCAGGATTTTTCATTTAGACTGAAATATGACTTTTTAAGTTGTTTATATAGAAGTTGTTTAATGGAAGAAACGTAAGAAGAATCTACTCAAGAAATTCTTTCTGCTGAGTTTTACTATTGTTGTAATGATTTAGTAATGGTTCGTAATCGTTTGAGGTAATACATAAATTTTCAACAAAATGCGTAATCTGCAACAAGTCTATTCATAAACAAAGCAACTAAATTCTGCACAATTTAGTGGGAATAATCACAAATTACCTTCAAGCCCTCCAAAAGTAAACTTCGAAGCGCAGCGCCGTATAGAATGTACGTTGATTAAAATGAAAGCGAACTTTATCCGAGAAAGTAAAGCAGGAAAAATGAAGCAAAGTAAAAACCAATTTTCTTAGCTAAGCACAGAAAACTCCGGTATTAATCGCAGCTAAATAACAAGAATCCGGTATCGCTAGTTAAAATGTTTCATGTTTACTGCGGTGAATCGGTGTTTTTTCTTTTGAAAAGCCTTTAGATATTCGTTCAAAGTGAATCGCGGGATGTAATAAAAATTAATGCAAATAAATACTCGAAAGCCACTTACAGGAATAAATATTTTAAATTAAAAAAACAAAAACTGAAAAAGCGGGTAGTGTCGTTTGTGAAAAAAAATTCAATTTAACAAGCTTTTCACGATTGCAGGAATGATAATAAGCTCTTTTACTCAAGCGTATCATCGGGATTTTTCATAAACTAATAAATTTTTCATAAGCTATAAAAGCATCTCCTTATCTTTTGTCCAAGACTTCATCTTGCTTTTTATATTTAGCAAATGGCCTTGCAATTATTTTTATAGTGCGCTCTAGAAGCTGGACTGAGCGTTTTAATTTAATAGATCGCGGGATAAAATTCTTTACAAACTTGGACTAATTAAAATCGCGCCAAGAAGCAGATGTCGGAGCACAATAACAGTTTCTTGTTTTGTTACACTTGTCATAATCCAAAACAGACCTTGCAAAAGGCAAAACTTTCCTCACTCCTATCTTATTTAGAACCCATCCTGCAGTAAAAAAAAACAGCTGCAGCTAGTCTAGTAGAACATTTACAAATCGACCAGAAATCTTTAGAATTCCCAATTGAATCAGCTCCCAACCTCCCACTTTAAACGTATACATCAAAGGAGCTCTTCCTCAAATTCACTTTCAATCCGCTCGCTCGCCGCGGCTTGATATAAATCCCGCAGGCTGCCTCTCTCGCGAATAAAAAGAAAAAAAAAGAAACAAAACAGCCGAGAGGCGAAGTTTGGGGGCGCCAAGGCTATCGAGGCGCATTCCACTCCGTGCACTTGCTCCTCGAGACTCCTTTCTTCGCGCTTCGTTCCTATCCCCGCTCTCCGCGCGGCGGTGCCAAGAAATTGGTTCACCGCCGCGCGGCTTTTACGGGGCTCGGTGAATTTTAGCTTTGTCGGGCTCTGGCTTTGACGAGCGAGTGAATGCCGCTCGTTGTTTGCCTGTTTTCCCGTCTTCTCGCGCGGAGTGAAAATAAATAGAAAGCTATACAGTTGACAGGTTTCCGCGCGCGAGCCTGCAACTTTGGCGAATTAGCGGGTTCGACCGGTTGGAAATCACCGAAAGTCGTTTGCCAAGGTCGAGGCGGCGAGTTTCCTTGCTCTCGAAGCTGGGTGTAATTGCGCATGAAAGGCTATTCATATTATAAATGCCGGATGAATGAGAAGCACTCTTCGAGGCGGCGCGGCGGCATTTTAGATCGAGCATCCGCGTCTCCCTCGAGAAGATTATCAGTTCGGCGTATCCCGTAACCCAGAGAATATCGTAAATACAGAAGCGATCTCGCGAAAGCTCTTTCTCCGCGCGTAGATTTTTTTTTTTTATACTTGCCGGCGCGCAAAAAGCTCCCCGGCCGCAAAAAGCAAGAAATGCAGGCCAAGCTAACTGTATACCGGAAAACATCTCGGCGGCCGCGCTACCGGAGTTTCAATCATTGTTCCGTCATTCTGCCTTCCTCTTGGCCGTTTAATTTCCATTATTTAAGCCCCCCCTCCCGAAGAATTTTAATTCAGCTCGCCGGCCTTTTTCATTCGCTCCTAAATCTCTAAAAGCGGATGAAACTCGGCAGCGAAATTACTGGCATTATCCGCGCGATTATCCGTCTCTCTTTCTCTTTCTCCGCGAGTAACTACAGTGGCAAATAGGGACACGAGCCGAGGCTGACGACTCGGAAAAAAGCAGTAAAACTGCAGCGGTATAACGTCAACACCGTTGCTCGGCTCTCTTTTCTCTCTCTCTCTCTCTCTCTCTCTCTCTCTCTACTTTTTTTATCAACCCTCTGTAATTCCTCGAGAGAGAATCTACGTCATAGCGGCGTCAGATATGCAAGCCGCCTCTGTAATCCCACACCTGCCAGCCTCCTTTTTTCCTCCGTCCCATTCCAATCGGAGGACAGAGTGAGAGAGAGAGAGAGAGAGAGAGAGAGCCGATCGTCGGCGATTCGCCTGCAGGGGGGTTATTTTAAGACGAGCTATGGGGCAGGAAAATCAATAGACGAGATGTCCAGACTGATTAATGTATGCGCGCACTGCACACGAGCCGACATTGACACTTTTATTCGGCGTTAATAATGGAGGGCGCGTGCCCAAGTCAGACGGCAGCGTTTTTTAAGCCGGCAGAGCGGAGTTAACCGAGATCGAAATTCCCGAGGATGGGGCCGGACTTTTTAAATGGGATTAGGAGCTAAAGGCGGGTTAATCACTCGCGTTTGCAAGGAATTTCGCGCGGACTTTTTTGCGGGAGAGAAAGGAGAGAAAACATTTTTCTCTCCGCGTCACGAGGGATATATATTTTTAGTACGTCCTTTCCTTCGTATATATTTCTAGCTTTTAACATTTTTTTACGGTACGCAAGAGTGATGGATGTGCTTTTCCCGATCCATTACAAGAGAGGCTTTTAAATATTTTTAACATACCTGCGTAATTCCTAACGAATATTTATCTAATAAAGATATGCTTCCTTTTCTGTTCCTACTATAACGGCACCGTTACTATAACCCTCCTCGATAACGTAAGTTTTTGACGAAAAAGTATACATAGACACAGAGTCGATCAAAACTTGACAGTTCCCCCCCGTAATTTACCGCTAGACGCAACGGATGTTCCGAGCCGATCCGTTTCCCTTTGCACCTCAATTTCCGTCGCCGATATGTACCGTCGTCCCTCCTTGCGCGAGGTTTCTTTCCCGGCAGAATCACTCGGCGCCGAAGCTCGCAAGCGCGCAAAAAGCCTCCGCTCTCTCTCTCTCTCTCTCTCTCTCTCCTCTCACTCGACGATAAATTCGCGGAGCACAGCTCATAAATAATGCAGGGCCGCATTGCGGACCGGACTCTTTGGCACAGCGCGGCGAGAGAGCCGCCCGGCGGAAAAAGCGCGCGGAGAGAGAAAAGCGCTGGGTGAACTTTCTTCTAGCCCCCCTGCCGTTTTCGCGGCTCGTTTCGCTTTTTCGAGAGCCGGGATGCTCCCGTTTTCGGGGGATTCGTTTGACGGTCGAGAGGACTTTAAAGGTTGGCCAGTTGGGCGCTGATGATTCGGGAGTTTAATTTCGGAGATGGTGCCGATAAATCTGTGATTCGTATCTGTGTTGATAGTAGACTTGGAAACTTGATAATTTATTTCACATTGTGAAAATTTGAAAAAGTCTGCAACGTTGAAAAAGGCTTTTTAAAGCAAAGCATAACCATCGAAACATTTGACAAGATAGAAAGTTCAGCATTTCAAACGAATCTCTCCCGAAGTTCTAAAACTGCCGACTGAGGGCATCGATTTTTAAGCAGAAAACTTAGATCCACCCTTAGCTCGCCGTCAGGCCGCTTTGAAATGCATTAGTTTGTAACGAACGTAACTTAAAAAGTCGAGAACGCGCTCGTAGGAAAAGTGAGTCTTGCATTGAAAGGAGGTTCCGCGTCGCAATTCTCTCTTCCGCGAACTCCTCGAGCAGAGCAAGAGAGAGCGAGAGAGAGAGAGAGAGAGAACCCGTGCACAGCCCATTCCCATCCCTCTCTCGGAGTATAGTCGCGGAAAAAGAATTGTAAAGAGACAGAGATCGAGTGAGACGAAGAACGAGAGAGAGAGAGAGAGAGAGAGAGAGCTGGAGGGGACACCGACAGAGACGGATGCGGCGAGGCGGAGAGGAGGAGTAATGCAATTGGAAAAGAAGCGCGCCGCGCTGCGAAGGAGGACGAGAATAAAAGGAATTAGACACCGCGGCTGTAACGGGGCACATTTCAATCGCGATTGACTATGGAAATTGTTGCTGCGGGTTTTTTGTGCGCTCGACGAGTCGATGCCTTTCAATTTAGTTTTTTTTTTCTTTTTTCGCAGGGAATGAAGTTCGGCTGGGGAAGTATTAAAGATTTTAATGACAGGTTCGAGTAGTGAATGCCGAGAAGATTGGTTATTTATAGTTGAAAGCGTGCTTAGACTATTTAATACTTTCTGGGAGGGGAGAAAGAGTATTTTTTTCAATGGTGAACGAGTACGCTTGGTTTTAACAAGTAAATTATGGAAAATGTTGAAGCAACTTTATTACACGAGATTGCACAGAAACATTTTCAAATGTAGAGCGCAGTTAGTCATAAAATTGGAATTCTATGTAAATTAAAAAAGTTGACCTTGCTTTTAAATACTCGAACAAGAATACATTTTAAAGGCCCTCAAACTCACTCAGAAAAAGTTACAAAATATTCTTCACGCTTGAAACATTTTCAAAACAGAACTGCACAAAGCAGCATTCACAATCATTCTGTAAAAATTCTCCAACAACCGTCAGTGCGGATTGTTCTCTGCAGCCAGCAGCCGAAATTCCGCTAAAAAAAACAGCCGGGGGATGAAAATCAGGAAAAGCTCCGCTCCGCGAGCCGCCAAGTCGAAAAAGCTCCTCCGGCGGCGCGGAGAAAAAACGAGAGCAGCTTCGGGGGCGACACAAAGGCCGCGCATCGATGAAGCGCCGCTTAGAATGCCGAGGCTCCGCATACACCTGACACGGGAAAAGCTGCACAGCTGCGCGAGATTTTCCGCTCGCGTTTTTTCCGCGAGGTGAAATTTCTGGTCGGCCGACGTTCGGCCGGGATGGGAGTTGTTTGCGGCTGGACTGCAATGACGGTTCTGTGCTTGGGTTCTAATGGAAATTCTGACCGGAGGTGGGCTCGCTCTTTTTATAGTTTTTACGCGTGGAGAGAAGTTGTTTGGCAAAAACTGTACTTTGCCCGTTGACGTAGAAAGTTGAGAGTGAATTTATTGTACTTCTCGTTAGTATTTATGTGATTTATTGGTTTTCTAGTGTATATAAATGGTATATTTTTAAGTTTTAGAATAGAGTAGCGTTATCCGCAATACTCATTACTAACAAAATAGTAATGTTTACCGAAGCAAGAAACTAAACTTTAAAACTCGCTGTAAAAGAAGATAAATGAAAGAGTACAGCCTTCCTTTTTCGACAAAAAAATTGATGCTGTAATTGATGTAATTGATGGATTTATTTATTATCGAGGCTCGAACGGTATAGAAAGAGCATGAAACTTAGCTCGAGGCTTGTAATCATTCCGATGCCGAACAGTTTAGTATTGTTTTCGATCTATGGAATTACGTGGGATTTATGCTTCGGCTTTCGAAAGCAATTATCTTCATTTTTAGTGTGCGAAATTTAAAAAAAAACAACAGAAAAACAAATCCCGAAACCTCAGATTTTATCTCCACGTCAGTGCTTTTTCATATCTGTAGTAATTATTAATTTTGACAACTCCATTGTTTCGCTCATCGAGCGAACTTTACATCGAAATCCCATTTATTTCCCCGCTTAGAAGCAATAGGCTCTCCAATAAATATAAAACTCGCGTTTGCACAACTGTAAGAAAACATCTCCCAGTCCCCAGATAAAATCTCCACCGGCGGAGGCATCATCCGTGCCTCGATTACGCAACGAAAACGAGTATCGACTCTGCGCGCAACAATCTCCGCGCGTCGATTATTGAATAATAAATCGAGAGGCGTCTTCGTCCCCGGCAAAAAAAAGGCAGCAGCTGCAGCTGCCCCACTTATGACTGTTTATAAAATAAATCGGAGGTCGTTAATTTAGCCGAGGAGGAGATGCCTTACAAATGGCAAATCCCATTATGAGAAAAAAGAGACACCTCCGTAATCCAGACTCGCGCCTTTTTTCCAGAGAGAGGCCGTGAAAAGCCATTAGGTAACTGTCGCGCTCGCTTATGAATGAGGGAATAAAAAGAGCGTGTAATTACTGGCGGCGTCGCCCGGAGAGTACAATTAATTCTTCTCTCTCGCGGGGGAAAAAAAAATTGTCGGCGGGAGGGGGGAGGCGGGGGCTTCGATTTCTAAAACGAGGAGGAAAAAAAAACGAAAGCGAGGAAGGAGGAAAGAGGTGCGACGACTTTCATTGTTATTCTCCTCCCCTCCCCTCCCACTTTTCCTTTTCATCGGCGACTGGATGATCGAATTCAGCTCGCAATGGAAATTCGCGGAAAAAAACACTGGTGGTAATTAGTAACGTTTAATTAGCGAGCTTTCATTGTAATAACCGACTGCCGGCTTTTCTGCGTCTAACGCGGACTTTTGTTTCAATTCCAGGAAAATTAAATTAAATTAGAAAGAATCGTAAAATTTTATAAAGTTTGGAGGAGAAGTTGGGAATTTTTATTAGATTCTCTGGTTATAAAGATTTTCTTAATACGAGGAGTTTAATTTAATTTTGGGTGGGAGTGAGTGTGTTTATTTGCGCATTTCATCGTGAACTGTAATGAGTTTTAAATGTTTAATCCGATTAGGAATGCTCGGTGCTATGGCGATAGCGTTGAAGGACTAATTAGATGCTAACGATGTATTTAGCTTTTCGTAAATAAATTGCTCACCGAGTTTGAAAAGTCTTTCTTATAAGACTTAATTAAGAACTGATGTGTATATATAAGTTGATTCCAATTAGCAATTTTGCTCTCTTGCAAGCCGACTCTTTTTTGCTTTCTTTCCACGAGTTTTAAATTCACCCAAATTTAGAAAAAAATATCACTATCGTGGGTAAATTTTAATGATGACGAAAGTTAAACTGTCTAGAAACTATTTCAAACAATTGCTGCATGGAAAATTGTTTGAAATAGTAGCTTTTTTTTTTACAAATTTATGGCTTGTTGTGAAAGTATATAAGTTTGAAACTTTTTACACAAAAGCTACCTCTGCATATGATAAAAGCGATATTTTAGCCGTATATTTCACTGGAAAAGTCATTCGGCTGGAAATTAGAGATTACTTTTAAATCTACATTCCCGTTATTTATCAGAAAAGTCAAAGCACAAAAATAGAATTTGTTAATGCGTATCGCAATTTTAAAACGACCATATATAGTATAAATAAAATTGTGTAAAAATATTTTAACACACTATACTAATTGAGTAGAAAAAATATTAATTTTATCTATAACAATAAAATGAACAAAAGTCAGAAATTGAAACCGCGTAACTAAAACTACAGTAAAATACTACAGAATTGAATTACACTAAAGAATACACAAATTTATTTATGTACGAGAAAATAGATAATAACTTCATTTTGATTCTATGTTAATTATTTATATTAATTAAAATTTCAGAATTATTCATTTAAACATGTATTAAAACTTTAACTCTTTTTTTTTAAGAAAGTATATAGACAGTTGCCCACTGTATAGTTTATGATTTTCTAGTTAACGATGTTTTTAAAGCATTTTTGGATACTCAGAAAGCATATTTCAAAGAATGCATAAACCCTTTGAAAAGAAATAAAACAATTTTAACAAGTAGCCGGTATGATCATTGAAATGAAGTTTATCCTGCTTACTCAAAGGATACATATAGGACTTTATTACGAAGATGATGCCAATTCTAGTGTCAATTGCAAAGACAGTGACATTGATTCAGCTTTATAGGATGTCAGTTTGGATGAAGCATTGACATTAGCAATAGATTCACTTGTAGGCTTAGCCAGAAAATAATGCTCATCCAGATATAAATTTTCATAATATGTCTAACAATTCACGCTAAAACTTTTTCTATTTATTCTGATTATGCAGCTGAATATGCAGCTGAATTGGTTCCTTAAATCAAAGTTCCATCCTTAAATTATAAATGTAAAACTTACATCCAAACTTGTAATGTTAAGTCGCATTGATTGTCACTATTGAGAGCTATTAATGATTCCTAGACTTACTTAATTCAAGAACCTTCGACACATTCATTCAACAAATTCGTTCGTACACCAAAGTATCGCGTGTTCCTCGCGTTGAATGCAGCCAGTCTTAAAAAGCGAATCTCCATATCTAAATGTTTTGATCTCCATTTTCTCCTACCCAAGCGCCGCTCCGCGCCTTTGTCACCTTTGTCCCAGCCCAGCAAGACGCGAAATCTCTCTCCCAGCCAGCTCTAATTACTCGAAACAGAGCGGCGAAGAAAGCAAACTCCTCCGTGCGTCAGATGGAGGCAAGCCTCTCTCGCGCGTGAGAATCCGGAGCACACACAAGGCTCTCGCGTGTGCGTTTATCTATACGTATATACGACGAGAGCACGGCTAGAAATTCGCGTGCGAAACGTTCCAGCGTGTGTCCGAGTGAGAGGAGGCTTTATATATATCGAGCGCGCCTCGGGCTAGAAAGTAAGCAGCGCGCGGGGAAACTCGTAGGGCCGATCGAAAAATTTCCAGCTGCATCGAGCTGCCGCGTGAAAACTGCACGACTGCAACGGGAGGATGGAACGCGAGGAATGGTTCGGATTTCGCGGCTATCGACGGCTGGCTCCATTGTTCCTCGGGTATACGCGTGGGTTTTCTGCTTTTCGTGCGATGGGTATATGTAAAGCAGGACGAGAACCGGTTGATCTTCGAAGTGGGGTATATGTAACTAACGAGTCCGCGTGAACATGTGGATTTGAAAATTGCAACCTCCTTTCTCCGAGGAGGTAATGGGGGAACTTAAAAGCGCGTAAAAATAAAGTGTTTTACGCACTTCACAGTTAGGCAGGAAAGTCTGGAATCGCGGAATTAAATAGAATCAAAATGTTAAATGTTTAAGCTCGGTGATAAAATTTCTTGGAGATATTCAAGTTTTGTAAATGCTGGAAGTTTCGACTGACTTTGCGCGTCTTTGAGATGAACGTAGTTTTATTATTAATTTCAAGTTTTACTATTACTAAACGGCGTATAAAAAAGTTTGATCCAATCAAAGGAAGCACTTCCCTATAAAATATTTGTCAAAAACCAGTTTAATCAAATTTCTACTTTTTTAATCAAACACGTAATCGTATAGAATGTAATAAACCCGCTCTTTTCATCAATAATAATGCACATCATGAATTGAGGTTATTATACTACAATTATCATAAGTAATAATAAAATTGAAGATGACGCATATGAAATTATTCAATAATCCTTTACTAATAAAAGTAATCACTATTACTTTTATTAAAATACATTTGAAATCCTGTCCGTAAATATAATATTTCACTGCTAACTAACAGTAACTTAATTATAAAATAATTAATAATTATATTTTTCTATTCCAGGTATGTATTTACGATTGCCTCTCATTTTACGGTCAACGTAAACGTAAGTGATTATTGTTTCATAACAGATTTTACGAATCTTATTTCATATCGCATACAAATAACTTTATGGCCCTTGTTTTTGTAGACCAGTTAAGTCAAAGCTTATAACTACATCTACCTTAATTTGTCGTCCCCTTTTTATTCTCCATTTCTTCCCGATCTTCTACAGTTATTCAGCGATTTGTCGCGTGTAATTGAAAATTGAATCGGGGATTACGATTTGTTGGAACTTTTGATTGCTGCTTCTTCTTCCCTGTAAGTGCGCGACTACTTTACTTTAAGTACATGCAAGATCAAGAAGCTTGTTATTCCCATTGTTTGTCGAAGAATTTAGCTAGTTAAGAGAAGCTGACAATGTAGGTCGTTTCTTACTAAAGCTATTCAATGAAAGAAATTAAACAGTATTATTTCTTGCATATATTATTAGATCCTTTGAGTGTTCTTGATGATTTATTGTATTTAGTAGTGATTGCATGTTATTAAGTAAAGAATAATATATCTTTTTTTAATGTTACTGGATCAGCTTAGCGAAAGAAACGTTGATGAAACGTTAAAGTGAAGTACTTTTAAAATTTATAAATATCCACTATCTGCATTTGTTTACTACGATTTCGCGATAAATACGTAGTATTTTATTGATATTAATACAGGTGCGATTAGAAGCAAATTCCGTTCTTTTTCCTCCATGCTATTACTACAAAAAAATTAACCAAATCTCGGCGAAAAATATCTATAAAAACCCTATCAATCCTGTATAGTCTAAAAAACTACTTCGGATCAACTAGAACCCCCTCATTACCACCAACCAAACCCTCGCTTCCTTACCATCATCCAATCTTCAACTCATCTTCCCCTCTAACCGACCATCGGTAAAGCAGATCCCGATTCTAGGCGACACCACCCGCAGCTATCTCATGATTTATTGACACTGATAAGGCAGGAACCGCCCCTCAAAGTGGCCCTTTATCATCCACCCCTCAACGGCGAGCTTCGAGAGTTCGGTAAATATTGTCTCCGCTCGTTAGTCCCATGATTTCTGACGCCCGGCTTCGGGGGGGCGGAGGTTCGAGATCCGTGCAGTCGGCCCCTTCGCTTATTGATTAGCGTGCATAATTAATTGCGCGATGGCGGCCACGGAGAAAACTTTAATGAGGCAGACGAATAAATTCCCGGCGCCGCCAGTTGCCGCGGCGAAGGCTTTTGTTCCCCCCCGATGCGATCTGGTATCGATGGCTTCGATATTCTCGTCTTAGTTAATTGCTATTTATGCGGATTTATTTATACGATAAGGGAGCAATTTATCGCCGACTCGAGCATTTTTTTTATCTCCTCATTGACTTACGCCAAATGTGATAGCGAATGGAAAAATCATCGAAAGTCGCAGCGTGCGATTAAAAATATTGCAAAAGTGTCTATCTCCTCTTAAAAAAGGAAAAAAAAGCATCTCCCTCCTCGATAAAAGAATCGAATACCTCATCGACTTCCCGCGAAAACAATTTTCTCGAGGAAGCCCGATAGCTCGCATCTCCCCGCAGAAAATTCGGTTTTCCCCTGAAAAAGAATCTCTCGCGGGGAGCAGCAAAAAAAAAAAAAGAAAAAGAAAAAGAAAGAAAGAAAAAAAAAGCGCCGGCGAAGCTGAAAAGAAAATTCCCTCGTCCTTGCTCGATACTTATAAAATTTGCAAGATAAAGCCATCGGCTGCTCTCGAGGCTGCCGCGCCATTGTCGCCCGCGACCTCGTCAAAAGCACCGCGTCTAGCATCGAGTGCACGCGTGGGGTTTGTCTCTTTAGAAAGAGGCGAAGCAAAAAAAAGAGAAAATGAAAATGAAGCAAGACGAGTCTGGACCCTTAGGTGCACAAAGGAGAAGCGACTCTGCCTTCTTCTTTCACGAGGCGAGCTCGGCGGGTTGAAAGCTGCGCGAGGTGTGTGCGTGCGTATATCGGGGGGAGGGGGAGGAAGGCGATAAGTCGCGGAGGTTTTCGCTTTTCGAGGATTTTTGGGAGAGGCTTTTTGCGGGGAAAGAGTTTCAAGGTTCCATTCGAAGTTTCTGATCGATATAAAAGCGCGCGTGCTGGGAGATAGATGCGGGACGCCGGAAGGAGGAAAAATTTAGAGGAAGCGAGCTGGAGAACTGCAGGATTCAAGCGGATGGATGGGAACGAAATTGTTGGTTGATTGAGATTTGGACCGTTCAAAAGTCCAATTTTTATTCAGTTACGTATGAAGCAACAATAACTACTTTAAAAATATATAAAAACAATTTTTTCTTCGAAATTTTTATTTTATTCTGCATTTATTTGATACTAAACTGTTGTAATTCGAATGAAAAACCTTTGTGTAATTTTTTATAGGTTTGAAAAACTATACTTTAGTAAGTATAGTAGTCTATTCGCTTTATGCATAAGTTATGATAAGATCTGAACAAATATAGTTGCTTCCTTTTGCTATTATTTCTGAAAAGCCGGTGATTTTTTATAATTACAATAAACATTATATTACATAAGTTCAAATAAGCGTTCAAGAAACAAACTGCCAACATTAAATTGAGTGTAATCAACTTTGATTGCACTCTCAACAAATAAACAATGATTCACACGTGTACATCTTATGCAACTCCTCTTCCGTTAATGGCCTTTATTGGTAATAAAGATCACTTTTCGCTGCACTAAAAGATTCTAAGAAAAATGATACAGAACCCGCAGAGGACTAAAAAACGAAGACGAAAAAATGTACTGCGTGGGTAGAAGAACGAGGACGAGAGCAATGTCAAAGTTTGTGTTCGATGGATGGGCGATTAGTTCCGGAAGCCGCTTTTCCCGAGGTCTTCTCTTAAAAAATCTTGTAGGTACATAGCGCGATAATGCTCCCCATATTTTTTCAGACTGTTTGCCTTTGAAATTAAATTTCGTCTGGCGTTTGCAATTTAAATTTCCGCCGCTATCGCCGCCTCTGATTTCATTAAAAAAACCACTTGAATTTTAATAAATATTTTAATTTTTGAAGAGATAAAAGGAAGTAGAAAAATAATTAAGTGCGTTGATTTTTTTAAATTGTTTATATTCTTCATTAATGGAATAAAAGATTAGCTTAAAATGTCCCTGCATAATCAAAGAAATTTAGCCGAAATATGAAAACTTCAGAAAATCAAAGTATCCATCAAATCTTAAATTACTGAAAAGGTATATTTTTGTAAAAGTGTCAAAACCAGCAAGTACAATACTATAATCGACAAGAATAGGACAAAGATTTCAATAATTGAAGAAAGCTAAAATTACAAGCGTCACTTCCTTAACAATACCAAAGATACCTTTATAATAGTACAATATCCCAGTCCGAAAATACTCGGAATATGCGTCATTATACCTCCAACGCAGGCAACGTCACGCGTCAACATCGGAAAAGCCTCTCGTCGCGATGTCTCCCGTCTCCTCCGCGAATCGAAGCTTCCTCTCCTCGGGCGAAAAGAGCGTCACGAGCGATCCCGGATTCCGTCCTCTGGTTTACGCACGGATTTATGTGCGGGCACGTGTCTCGCGGGTCGATCGATGCGTGCCTGACATTTTTCGGCCTGCGCTTTTTCGACGTTTTGTAACCGCCGCCGTGTGTATACCTGTTACGCTTTTTCGTCTGACGGCCGCGGCCTGCGCTTTTTTGCGCTTTTAGGGATTTTGGGCTGCGAGTATTTTTACAGCCCGTAAAACAGAACAAACATGTTTTCGACGAAAGGGAGATATTATATTGGATCTTTTCGGTAATTAAGAGCCTTTTTTCGCGTCATAATATCAAATATTTAATAAAAAGGAGGGCAAAAATATTCAGAACCCAGTCGTCGCTTGGAAAGACGCCAGTGGCAAAGTACATGAATAGGGACGCAACCAAATGTAACTCTCTGCAATGCTCGAGAAAAAGTTGATATCAATGACCAGATTCGAACGCTTTTATTTTTATTGGACGGACGCTGCTCGGCCAAGCTGCTTTTTGCTCTTCAATCTAATCAGTTTTTGGCAATTTTACAAGTACAAGTACGAGAAGATCGAAGAGACTCTATACTTATCTTGTCTGAATTTTTACAAATAAATTTTATCATTTTGTTCAACGTTTTAAGAGGAATTATTTAAAACTCAATTCGGGAAGATATTTCCAAGGTTTTATAGTTTTATGTGCAATAACTCTCGGTAAAGAATGTTTTCTCTAGGCAAACAACGATTTTTATTCTTACATTTTTGCAGCACGAACGCATTAATTTTCAATAAACATCCATAAAAATATTTTGGGAATTTCAACAAATTTTAAAAACTCAAACCACAATACACCAGGCCGCGCAATTTCCAGCTCGGGCCAGACGCATCAATAACGCAAATAGCCATCCCAAAAACCGAAGCAGCAGGAGCAGCAGCAGCAGCAGTAGCAGCAATCCCCGCGAAATCCTCCCTTCCTCCTAATTAATCCCCGCGGATTCCCGAAATCCCGGCACTCGTATAAAAGCGCGCCTGGGGCGCCGCGCGTGTCCTCGCCTAAGCAGTCTCCCTTCGAGGCGAGGCGTGAACTCGCGCAAGAAAGGAGCGGAAGGCAGCCGCAGTGGCAGCGTGTCCTGCGTACGCCACTCCTGGCGTCCGAACGTTGGGGTCGATATTTCAGGCGCTCCGTGGATGTGGCGCGCAGCTGCACAACAGCCCGCTTCCTTCCGCTTCTCTCCCGAGAGCTCTAATTCCTAATCGCCGCGCGGCTAATGAACGCTCGAGTCTACAAATTCGCGCTTCCAAGCGCCGAGGAACGCCGACGTTCTTATTGTCGAGGGGGAGGAGGAAAGTCAACCTTTTTTCTGCCGGGGAATTCTTTTCGAGGGGCTCTTTTTTTTGCCGTCTGTTCGGGGGGCTATTTTCGGACGCGATCATGTTTTATGCCGGGATTTGGCTAGATGTATGGCAGCGCGCGGTATTGTTGGATATTCCTGAAAAAATATGTGGATTGTCGGTGCTTTGTGTATTTATGTCTGCAGACACATTTCTTGGAAAAGCTTATTTATCAGCCTTATATTTTTTTATGTACATAAACTTTTCAAGTTTATATATTTTCCCCAAAAATTTGAGGGCGTTTCGTAAATATTTATATGCTCTAATTTAGACTGACTTACGTTTAATCTGCAGGGAAAACATTGTATTTAATTATACAGTAGAAATAGTGTCAAATGCTGGCTTGTCTTGTTGATTTGTTCAGTTGAAATAGCCAAGTGAGAAAAAATTCTAATTATGGCGCTTAATCCAATTGGGACTTTATTAGTTAATGGGTAATCACTTCTTGCTGCAGATAAGATGCGGTTGACAAGACGTACTGAGCATGCATTTATAATCAACTCAAGTGGGTCATGAATATGGATAAGTCGTGGTAACGGTTTTCATCTAGGTTCCTAATAATATATAGAAACGACTGTTTAATTCGTGTTTGTACCCTCCAACTACAACCATTCGAATAAATAACATTTGAATAAATTGAATATTCACGCTTATTACGCATCGAAACAGTAAGAGCGAACGTTGCCAATGAAAATTATAAAAATACACACCAGCTTCATTCGCAAAGCCAGAATTTAAAAAGAACAATCGAGATAATGAATGCAAGCCAGGCATACGCGTCGCTTCCGATTATTCAAATCTGCTTTCTTTTTCAATTTCCTAAGATCGCATCAGCGCAGCTCCGCAAACAGTGTATCCCTCTCATCCGCTCGGATGGTTACGCAGCGGTTATATAATGCTCCAATGCGGTGCATCGGCAGGAAATTAAAAAGCAGAATTGCCAGCGCGTCTTTCGCACCATCAGCCTCGTGTCGATTAATCCGTATATATGAAAAATAACGAGGACTAGCTCCAGGTAATAAATGAGAATTAGCGGTTTAACGAACGAGGAGAGCTTCTCGTCACGGCCGCGGCCAAGCGCAGGAAGCGGAAACGGAAGCTTCGCTGCTACAGCGCTGCGTGTAAGCGGTAATCGCCAGGATATCTGGCTGCTCCTGCAGGATGACTGAAGTCAGTCATGGTTGAAATGAGTATCTGCGAGGATGAAGATGAAGTTGTTAGATACAGGCTGGTTATCTTTTTTTTCTGGAATGCTCTTTTGAAAGTAACAATAGGAAGGCAAGTGAGGATGTTGGTTTCTAATCGATATGATAAAAGTGCAAGTTTGCGTTTGGTATTAGATGTTGAAATTCTTCATTACAAGTATTATTACTATTATTTCACACTTTGAATAAAGTAATCTTTAGAAGGTAAAGTTCTAGAATTCCTTCATCCGGAAATCAAATATTTTATTTATAAAGAACACAATAATATTTTTTTCGATAATTATTATCGTTATACCGCGAATCATTTCCTCGACAATACTGTCTGTCATAGATATTCTCCCTATTGTCACAATTCAAAAACAAACACATTGCATCTAATACTGCAAGTATTTCAATACTACCCACGACTGGTTACAGCAGCTATGACTTGTGAGGTCGAATGTAGGTTGAAGTTCCTATCATGACCCTTATTTTTGAACTTGGAGATCGACGTCTATAATTGGATACCGTGTAGACGTTCCTTTTGAACTAGGAGTTTGTCTACTTAGGATGAAGTATCGAGCGACAGCTTCTCGGATAGTTTGCATGATCAAGTGCGATGGATCGAGAGTTTGTGAACATTTCGATGGAAATTCACCCTTCAGGATGTGCGGGTGCAGTCTGAAACTTCTGATGTAGATTTGATTCACCCAAGTGGCACCTTCGCAACTTCGATTTCGCTTAGAAAACCCTTGACTTGCTCTTTGGGCGCTTTATCGTGGATTAACGGATCAAGGAAGATGAAAGACTTGAAGTACTATCTTATTAGAGCGAAAGTTTTTGTCGCAGATAAAAGCGTTATTTATAATTTTATGATCAAAGGTAAGCACTTGTATTAAATCCATATATGTCGCTTATCGCAGTATATATACGTATTTTACGAGCCACTGAAGCCTGGTAAAAGTGATCCAGCTTTATCTAGTTACGTTGCTTATTAGCGTAATTTAGTGCCCAGATAAATACAGATCACTTTCTAATGGGAAGTATCTTTAAAACTGTAAATACCTAATCACTATAGATTTGTAAAGAAAAATTTAAAGATTTATCTCTGAATTTTTTAAACGTACGTCATTTAAAGGTACTTGCAGGTTTTATTATACGTGAGAAGGTACGACACGATTAAAGTGGCAAAGAAAAAAGAGAAGACAGACATTTCGCTGGTGGAAATAACTCGTCGACTCATCGAACTCGGCAAGAAAAACTGACTCACACGAGGATTCTTCTGCAATATTGAGCATTTCGCTTACATCAATTACTTAACTGTCCGTCAGGCGGTTGATCATACAAAAGGATACGTCTGCGGGGACAAATAACAAAGGGAAGATAAAGGATCAGAGACTGACTGCTTTCTACTATCTCTACACGATCGGGTATTATGGAGGCTGAATCTATACGCAGTCGACCTCAATGAGGTATAATACCCTCCTCGGGAAATCGTAAAATATTCAGTATCATTCGGGATGCTAAAAGAAAATGTTAATGCTCCTTCATCGTCAGCTGAGCCTATATTATTCTAAACGTTTAACAGTAGTGTATACATAAGATAAATTAATATAAACCGGGCAGAAAATGAATTATTTGACGGGCATCTAATTTCGAAAGAAGATATGCAGTCAATTAAATTAGAATTTCAGATTAAACGAGAAGCCTCTAATTTGTTTCAATTGCCCCGATTAAATCTCCAAGCGCATGAATGAAATCAAACAAAAACACACACGATTCATTTCGCAGAGAGCTTTTCGCTAATTAAAACCCTTACGCAGAACTTCCTTACACGCTCAAAGGACTCGATTTTCTGGGTTATACAGGAGCAGTGTAGCGAAGGTAGAAAAAAAAATGGGGAGGAAAAAAGACTGTCCCCTCTGATAGAAGCTACACCTCGGGCGGACATCCCGCAAGAGGATAACATCTGCGTGTATCAGCGCGCTCTCTCTCTCACATAATTCTCGCACATCTTCCCACACAGTGCCCCGACACGTGCGTGCACTTTTCAACCCCCGCGCAAATACCAGCGCTGCGCCGCCCCCGCGCGTTCGAAATTCCGGCGCAGAGGACGCACAATTTCGCGGGCCCCTCTCCACCTGTTCCCCAAAGGGTTAAGGTTAATTAATTCGTAAAAATTTCACGCGATGCCTCTGCACCCGCCGAGGGGGATGAAAAGCGAGAGAGAGAGAGAGAGAGAGACCGAGAGAGAGAGAGAGAGTGGGATCATTATACGCGGCGCGGAGGCGGCCACCAGAGCGCGCGCGCAAGGCAAAACAGAAACTCGCTCCGTCTCTCTCTCTCGTGTTCTGGAGTGGAGAGCAGAGCGGAGAGAAGCGGAGCACCGCCGCCGACTCAGTTCGCCCTCGGCCGGCGTCGTACGCACGAGCCTACATACACTTTTACCCCGCAGCGGCCTCTCGCCGCCTTATCCTCGAGCGCGCGCGCGCGCTTCTCGCGGCACGAGAGAGCGTTACCGGGTCTTTGGTTTTTTCTTCTTTTCGAGCCGCGCGGTGCGTTTCTTCGGCTGTATTGTCTGTGCTCCGAGAAGAGGAAGAGAGAAGAGATTGATAAGGGATACGGAGAGGATAACCGTGAGTGCGGCTACTCGAGCCTCCTTGTTTATTATGCGCGACCGCGGGGCTTCGTCGGTCTGGCGAGACTCGATCCTGGTGCCACGGTGGATTTTGTTACAGTGTCATGAGCATCGATGCACCGAGAGCTTTTCTTTATCTTGGTTATTTTGTGTTTTTCGAACGGTGTTCTTGTGTGCTTAATTTCGCTCGATATTGCCAATTTAGTACCTTGCAATTAATTTGCTCACAGTGTTTACTGCAGTCATATGCTTGCGGATTACTCTGGTAGAAGCTTCAACGAGCTTTTGGCCAGTTTCTTACTGAAAATTACTTGAAGGGACAGTTAAACTGGGCTACTTATCTACCAGGGTTCTTATTTCGACAAATGCATTAATGGCCTTTGAGCAGAGTAAAATCTTATTTGAAAATAAGGTTAACCGCGCGTACTTTGTATCACGAGTATTACAATGTACTTCGATACGGTTTCTTTAATCAATTTATAGCGGCCCGCTGTACTTGGCTAATGCTGATTTTAGACGGCAAAATCCGCTGAACAATAATAGACTCGGCGCGTATTTGAAAAACTTCGATATGCCGCAAAAACGCGACGGCGCACTGAAAAAATAATCAATTTCACCTTGATTAAAGGTTACGCTGCGGGAGAACAAAAAGGCACACATAAATTTAAAAAGAACTCCGCCGCGCGTCTCGATATCGTGCCTTTTGGAAAAGTGCGCCTCTTAAAATCATTTTCCGGGAAACGCACTCGTTAAGTAATATAAAACGTGTACAAAAAGGCATGACATAACAATCGTCCACGTTTTGTTTTTTCTTCAAAGAACGACCGCATCGATGCTCAACGCAGATACCACCGTAACGAGGACTCGGCGAGGCTTCGCGTTTGCGTTTAACCCACCAAAAAAAAAAAAAAAGAAAAAAAGAAGATATAACTACCCACGCCTTTATAAACGCCAGGCTTCTAAATGCATTCTCTGCGGCGCGGATCGTCACAATTTTTCAATGATACGTTTTTGCCCCCGTTTATCTCCTCGTCCGATAAAGTAAGAAGAAGAAGGAGAGAGAGAGAAGGGAAAAAAGCGTCGACGGTGCAGGAATTACATGGGAGAGAGGAGCTAGAAGCTGCCGGCTTGCATACATATTCGCTGATTAAAATTGGGGCGTGTGTAAGTGGGAAGCCTCGATAAAATCGAGTGGCGGCGACGGTAGCCTCTTTTTTTTTCAACACACAACCGCCTCCTTCCCTCTTCTCTCTCTCTCTCTCGGCTCGCGATAAAAAAAGAGAGGCGACCGCTTCTAATTAATGATGTTTTGCCACGTTAGACTTGTGCGTTAAACGCGCTTGCACGTCCGATCAATTTCAATCGGTTTTCCTGACGTCGTTGAGCTACGGGAGAGCGAGAGCGGGCCATCGATTTTTTCCGCTTTATTTCGGGAGGTTTAATGGCCTTTTTGGACGCGCGGAATAATTAATGGCCCCCTCGCAATTACAGGCGTCCGCACGGAAAGTTTTTCCTCTCCGGTGTGTCCACGGCTTTGGAGAATTCCCGCGGAAGTTTTTGCGCGGAATTTCGGTCGGGGAGGAGGAATCCGAGGACGCGACGGGACTATCGAATTAGACCACTAATTTATGGTGCCGATTGTCGGGAGATTAGATCGGGAGAAAGATTGAGGAGCTGCGATAGTGTAAATATCGACAGTTGATCGTAGTTGGGAACGGGAGAGAATAAATTGCCGCCGATGAAAGCCCGATCGGATAAACAATGTTGGGTAACGCGTCCACGGCGGTCAGATATGTTTAATGTAGTTCGGAGGTCGTGAAAATTTGACTGACCGCTATTTATACGATACTCTTTCGAGGTAATTCGCTACGCATTCGGCGCTTATCCACCATCTGAACATTACGTTCCTTCGGCCGCGGAATATTGTTCCAGGCTCAACGCGGGAACGAATGTGCCTGGTAATTCGCTGGCTGGTTGTTATTTAGAGGAATTAATATTTTATACATCGCGGCTCGACGCGTATGTATCGCTAATGCAGAAATAAATCCCTGTTTGCACGCTGGATAATCATTTATTTCTCTGTTATCGAGCCGAAAAGAGTTGCGCGTCGCGCAACTAATTCAACGGCTGCTGGCGGCCGCGCACGGAAACGGTGGGAACGCATTTAATTAACTGCGCATTCTCCCTCATTCTTATCGCGCCGCCGTTATATTATTTCGTTATGGTTCTGCTGACTTTCGAGCTCTCCATCTGTAATTCCAATTTACTGCACGTTCAATTATTAACCGCCGCCGAGCTAAACAATTCCGAGGCGAGAGAACGCGATTTATATACACGCTTGGTACGCTGAACTTACATGTCCTTCCAGCGGTAATACGGACGAAAGTTTAGTTTCGTCTGTATCCTTGGCGCGACCTCCGAGCCATTGATTTTTCGGGAGAAGCAAACCGTTCGAGATAAGAAGTTTCGACGAGCTCAGGTCCGAATGGGTGCGAACTTTCCCATTTTAATCGCGCTCTCTCTCTCTCTCTCTCTTTCTCTGAACGGCCGAGCGTAATTATTACAAAAATACATCGTAATTTAGCGGAGAGAGAAAAAAAGAGTATTAGAAACTCGCGGCGCGCGATCGTTACGATCCATATTTCGTGCGGCACGCAGAAATACAGACGTGTACCCTTGAGCGCACGTCATATCGCCGCAAGAAAGGATATGCGGAGCGCATTGTATTTTAATATAACATCAAAATAATTATATATAAATCCAGGCGCGACGGGAAAAGCTCTAGAAATTAAAGCGACTGATTTGCGCGCGCCGAGGTTTTTCTCCCCCTCGCGGAATATATTAATCCGTCGTTAGAGCAAATGTGGGTTATAGCGCGCGAAAGACGCGCTCCTGAATTTCAATATTCCCCGCGTCGAAATTGGACTCCGTCCAGAGCGAGGAGGAGGAGAGCCGAGAAGTCAAGTTCCTCCTCGGGAAAAATCGATCCCCCGAAGTAATTAAGTTAAAAAGCCAGCGGCGGGTTTCCCCACTCGGCGCGCGCCACCTAAATCATCAATTATCTCGGAACGGTGCCCGTTCCGACGCCCGCGATATTTACTTTCTAAAGGAAAACACACACTCGTCACATTCGGTGCGCGCGTGCGAGCCTCATCCTCAGCTGGCCGCTCGCCGATTAAAAGCCTTCGAGAGAAAGAAAGAAAGAAAAAAAAAGGCTTTCTATTCTCCGGCAGTGTTACGTAAAAGAGCCAGGCGAGTTGTTCTCTCGGCGCAGGCGCGCGTCCCATATTTTAGCGTATACGAGCGGGAGAATATCGTATGCATATGAGAGGGGCTCGGGAGGAAAATAGGATGAAAATCGGGGACTTCCTCTATCCAGGAACTGACCGGAGGGAGACAAAAAGACGGCTGTCCGTCGCTGGGAGATAACCTTCGGATCGCTGGACGCGCCGGGAGTTTCACTCGTTTCCGGCATTCCAATTTCCCATATACGTGATATCCTTTTTTTCTCTCTCTCTCTCTCTCTCTCTCTGTGTATGCCGTGCGAGATTCGCGCTTCGTGTCGGGATTTAATACGCGGAGTACGTTTCATGGAACTGATCGAGCCCGATCAATTTTCTGGCTCTGGGAAGCGGAGGAGGTTTCGTATTTGCTTGTCTCGGTCTGGGATTTTTCGAATTTTTGCGGCTTTTTCCGATAATACGGTGGCTGCTTTGTTTGCCATTTATTATTGGATTTATATATGAATTTTGCAGCGGTGGAGTAAATAAATGCTGTGCACTTTTTAATTAAACAAATTTATTGTGCTCGGTTTGTGGTTCTTGAAAAGGGGATTAATTATTTTTCGGAGTTAAGTAAATTTGGCGCTATCAAACAGTAAATCGTATAGATAATATCTTAAGGTATTAAAAATTATATTTAATTTCATAATGCTAAATTAATATTTCTGCTTAATTAATTAATATTTCTGCTTTCTAACGAAGTTGATGTATAACTGATTGACTGCTAAGAAAACTAAGTGGATTATCGCCTGATTAAATGGAAGCGCGGAGGCACATTTAATCATGATCATACTCTACAATATTTGTTTTAAAACAAAATGGAAGCCGTCCGTTCGCTCGGCACGATGTAGAAAGATAATTAGCCGTATAATATGCACGCGGCCAAAATACATAAATCGATAAGCTGACAAGCCGAAATGAATATAGGCTGGGAGTGACGGGAGCATCGATAACAAATGATGCTTCCATACACAATCCCCCGCGCTGGAATGGTAATGCAGAATATAAAAGAATATACAGTTAAGACTATCACAGTGAGAAACTGGTTTGCATCCACTCCGGATACTTTATCAATGTTAATATAAAAGATTCGCTTCCGCGCAAACGCAACATCCGCCCGAGTATAATTAAGCGCACAAAAGCGCACTTATTCCAAACCCAAAAAGGGGTGAATTAACGTTTCGCGGACAGAAAAAAAACAACCCTCGCGAGCCGTTGACATTCAATATAAAAAGCCGCTCTCGAAAAATCAACTCGCTGCACTCGAGCGAAAAGTGCCGCCCCCCTCCCCTCCCGACTACGCGCAGAAACGGCGGATTAAGCGCCGCAACGACGCTAATTCCGAAAGGAAAGCCGGGGAGTTCATCTCCCGGGGGAGGGGAGAGACCGACTGACTCTGGTTCTTTTTTTTTTTCGCGCACGGCTGCGCGCCTCTTTGTTTTTACATTGCCGCAGGAAGCAGAGAGGCTTCGAGGACGTGACCGGTACTATATATTTATGCCCGCTGGAATGCAAATCGCGCGGATTTCGGCTACTCGCGCTTTTTTATAATTGATCGGAGGCTCGATTCGACGGCATGATTAATAAATGATCATATAACGCCGCGTGAATTCGGTCCGGTCCGATGAACAAAGGGAGCGCAAGCCGCGGGACCGCTGTAATTCATCACAAACGGGTTTTCCATTTTCCGTAATTCAATTTTCGCCATTGTGCTCGGAAAAGCCAATCTTGATGAGAATTAATGTGCTCCCCCCTTTACTCCTGCTTTTGTGAGACGCACCGAGAGAGCGTAAGCAGGAGGCGGAACTACCGCAGCGGTACGCAAAATAAGAAAGAAGAGAGAGAGATATCGATTTGTTGAACAAACAAAGGTCAGCTGCTGCTGCTTCTTCTTCCCTTTCCTTCCTCCGCGCAACTCTCTCTCTCTCTCTCTCTCTCTCTCTCTCTCGCAGAGGAAGCGGAATTCTGTATGAATGCATTGTACGCGCGAGCTTCCTTTCGCGTTTGAAAATATCGTTGCGTAATATAAGCTGCGCGCAATTAGCGGCTTTCTTTGTACCTCGCCCGGGCACCTGCGCGCATTTTTCAACGCCCCGCGGGCAATTACGGCTAATTAAGCCGATCAAACTTGCGACTTAATCGAGGAGACCTTTCAGCTGATGGAATTTCGAGAGCTTGTTAGCTTTTCTGCTTTGCTTGGTTATAGACGAGTTTGCCGGGTTACGTAAAGTCTGCCTTCGCGTCGCGTTGGGTACGAAAACATTTTTTAAAAGCAGCGGTGTTCAATTATATCCTTTCGTGGGACTTGGGTTATGACTTTTTGACATCTGACGTTTCCTTATTTATTTGCCGGAAGCTGGGTATAAATCTTTTTTGTACACGCCGACCGAAAGTAAAACGCGTTTAATTAAAGCATTTACGCAGGAAATTAAATTCGTTCGTGGAAATGCGCGTTTGCAGGTTGAACTTTCGAAATAAATTATTATTGAGCTTTGGGAGGTGAAAAAAAAAATTAATCGAGTCAAATAATTGCTTGCGGTAATTAGATTCGAAATTCGCTCTGAGTTGCTTTTAATATCGCGTAAATAAATAAATTTGATGAATAAACTAAAGCTGAAGTTTATCCGCAGTTGCACTTTACTCAAACAATATTATCGAAGGAATACATATATATCTACGTTAATTTTCAATTGAAATTTATGCTAATAAGGTGCCCGGAACATTTTAGAATTCACTCAACTCTCGTCGTAAATTAATTAGCCAGAGAATGTTCACCTTCAATATTATCATTCTACTTTTATTAACGGTTAAAACAAAAACTAGATTAAATTCCACCCAAATCACGAAACGTTCCTCTCAGCGGAGTTAGAAGACAAAAAAAAAGAAAAAATCTCAAACTCCAAATGCACTTTCCCTGTTGGGGTTCCCGCAAACAAAATCCATCGGCAACTTGCAAATTGCCGGGAGATACACTGCGCGGCGCGGGAGAGAGAGAGAGAGAGAGAGAGAGAGAGAGAGAGAGGGCATCGAATTAAAACAAAACATAACCTCTCATCGGCGGAGCGGAAATAAAGCCCGTCGAAATTCGTGCTCTCTCTCTCTCCCTCTCAATCCAAACAAAAGTCACTTCCTCCCGGTAAAGCCGCTACATCCTCTCCTGCTCGCTGCTCATTTCAGCGGCTCTCCCTATCCAAGAACCAACAGCCCCGGGCTTCTGCGGTCTTCGGCCAGGCGAACTTTCGACCGGTGTATATATACATGTATATGTGCGGAGGACCATGGCTGTAGGGTAAATTGCGCGGACCCTCGGCGACCCCCACGCCGGTATAATCGTGCGTATACACGACACAACGGGCTTCGGTTCATCCGCTGATTAAGTCGCGACTACCGACGTCGGTGCCTCGGTATATATACGGGGGGGATGTGTGACACGAGGAGGGCCAATTGACCCTGGATTAATGAGGGCGTTTAGGCCACTGCCTTTTCTGCTGGATTCGGACTTTTATCGCCGGGGAGAAAGATCGACGAGGTCGTGCGGCGATTTTCATTTGGAAGAGGGGATTTTAATCGCGGGGAGGAAATTTCGTTATACTCGGGCTTGATCAATCCTTCGAGCTTGGAATGAATATTTCAGTGTACTCTCGCCGCACTTCAAGTGGATCTCTCGCCGGAGAAGTTTGCTCTCTCTCCGAGCAAAGTTTCCCTTCGAAAAATGAGTTTCTGGCTCGTACACTATAAAACGTCATCGTTTGATCGAAACGAACTCTTCTTCCATTATCGAATAGGCGAGAGAGAGTAATTCAGGTCGCGGATCGTTTCCTTATCATCCCGCGAAGAAAACCACACTCGACTCGGAACGGCGCGAATCAACCGCGGTCGGCAGCACAGCCGATCTCCCGCGCCTCAATTAAACTTTCATCGACAAACAATAAACGCATTATCGCATTACGAGGTTGCATGGCGCATCGCAGATGATCCTCGTGACGTGCCTCGGACGAAAAACACATCCGCAGCCACTAATTACCCAAGAGCCGCGCACACAATGCCTCGCTCTCTCTCTCTCTCTCTCTCTCTCTCTCTCTCCCTCTTTCTCGCATAACCCAGCGGCTAGAAATCCATTCACCCCTTTATCAATACCCGCGGGCAGGCTGAAATTCAAAGGATCCCGGCAACCCCAGCGGCACGCGGCGATGAAAAGACGGACATAACGCGATAGATAGAGAGAGAGGGAGAGTTGCGCAATATAGGCTTATGCGTTCGCGCGCGCAGCCGAGGCATTATGTAAATCAATTTATATCGCGATTTGATTAATTGCCGGGGAGCCGCCGACGGATTATATAGTCCGGCGGATGTGCCGGGGCGGGAGGGAGGGGGAGCAAGCGGATTTCGAAATCCGGAGCGGGATCTTCGTCGGCCGACTCGGTCGCGCGCGGCCGCGGAAAATCAGCGTAATCGGCGGCGGAGAGATTGCATTGGCAATCGCGATTTATGGCCGCGGCAGAGACGGTGAATGGCTGGTGTATACCACCGATGTGCGCGGCGTTGCGCGCCGTGTGAAAGTCCGAGCGCGCGGCCAAGCCGAAGAATGCACTCTGGGTTTTTCGATTTTCGTCGTTGCGCGCCGAGCGAGCTTTGGGAAGAGATGCTGGCCGAGAGATTGCTTTCGGGCGCGAGGTGGCTTGGTTCGATGGCGGAGTGCGCGCCGGTTCCTCGAGGTGTTGTTCGGTAATAACCAACTGTTTTGGAGCCGTGTTATTAAATTCATAAATAATTCAATTATTGAAGGATTTATTATTTCACTTTTAACGACCGAAAGAAACAGTTAGCAAACTTTTAACGAAACCATAATCAATTGGGCCATCGAACGAACCGTAATTTCGATAAAACTCGCCAGTATATATCCTTACGAAACTATTTTTTCATCGGCGAATCGAGGGCACGAGCGTCATGCGCATCATAGTAGGAAGCTTCCAATTCAAGCATTATTTGTCACTGTCAAGTACACTCGCTCGGCGTACGAGCGCGCTTACACGAAAAAATATTCGTCGCCGTATATAAACCTTTGCATTCATCCATTTTTTCGAAAAAGGAGAATAATAGGAAAAAAAAACGAAAATACGTCGAAAAATCACTTCTATTTTTAGAAAAAAGCGCGCGATTGAACGCTCGGCGCGGGAAACTGGAGCAGCTCCCTTTCATCCTCCTCCGCGCGAGAGAGGCGATCAAACTAGAGCGGATTAATGGAAGATTCATGCAAAATTGAAAAGTTGCAACAACTCGCACGAGTTAAGCCGCCAACCTGCGCCGAGAGCAGCCTCGGCCGCGTCCAACTTTCAGCGTCGCTTAACAGCCTCGCGCACACTTCTCCATGCAAATTGTTATTTTTCCGGCGGCGCGTCCAACAGCTGTTAAGCTGCCGAAGAGACTCCCCCCCCCTGCTTCCCTCCGTCATCTCGACAATTAAGAAGTTACCCCGACAAAAGGCGCGGGGAAAACTACGTCGGACGCGGAAGTTTTGTAATTCCATTAGGAATTCTCGGCACCTCGTTACTGGCCCGCGAGAGCGCGAGAGCTTTCGGAGCTTTCTGCATAGACTCTCGCACGCGAGAGCAGCCGCGCGGAGCTCGCGGCATGCGAGGAGTTTCTTCCATTAATTACCGGGAAAATCCAAAACTGCACTTATTCAGCAGCTCGGCGGCGCCAAGTTTTCGAATAAACGCGCGGGAGGAGAGAGAGGGAGGGGGACGCCGCGTCGTCCCGTAAATCTCGGCGAGTAAACCGCGACGTTAATTACGCAACGGAGGCAAAGGACGATAAACACGAGCCGAGAGAGGCTCTTATCTTTTATTTATTAATAAGCGGCCTGCTGCTGCGTTAGCAGCCGGGTGGGGCTTCTGTTCTTCAGCTATCTGCTGCTGCCCTCCTCGGCTGGCGGTTCGAGTTTAAGTCGGCTTTTCTGGTTTTGTCTCTACGGAGACGGTGGGTTGCGTAAATTTAGAAAATCGATGCATTGCCCCGGTTTTAAGTGAAAGCGAGTGGTGTTCTTGTCTTATTGTATTTTTGCAAGTTGTTAAGGGGGACAAAAATGCGAGGTTTGCATCGAGAATTGGAGCAGTTTTCGAGTTTTGCTTCGTTTTATGTAGTTATTTAACGGACTTTGAATAGGGAAGTTCATTTCAGTATGGCTGTACTCGTGTTGTATAATAACGTTGAGATAAGCTTAAGTATAACAAAAGCTGGTAAATAATAAGCAAAATTTGTGCATTTATCTAAAAGCGCACTTGACAATAGCAAAAAATCACTTCGCTATGCAATCGATATCGGAATAAAAAGAAAAGAACGTAATCTTATCAAATTCTAAAGTACACAGCGAGATTATTATAAATTTTTCTTGGGCCCATCGCGCGCGACACTATATAATTCCCGGCGAGTAACACAATGCGAAAAGCGCGCGCGTCCATTAAAAGCAGCCCGAAGATTCCGGAGGCAGCCCCTGCGCGTTTCATTACTCGGAACGCGCGGGGCTTGGGCCAGGTTATTTCGCTAGATTTTCCCCCCTGCGACGAGATCGCGCGCGGAGAGCTCTCCGGCAGGATCCAAAATCCCATAAAAGTGAAATTCTCCCGGCGTACATAATCCAGCCCCTCTCGCGGCTGCAACACTCTTGATTTCAGCCGCCACCGCCGTGTACCGCAGAGCCCCCCTCCTGCGCCCCTCCCCTCGTATATGGGGAAATTGCTCGGCGCGCGCGTGGGACGAGAGGCGCCACATGCGCGGGAGAATCGATTCCCCGAGAGAGCCCCGAGGAGAGAAAAGACAAGAGGGACCACCGGCTGCTGCTGCTGCTGCTGCTGCTGCTGCGCCGTCTGAACTGCGGACGGGAGGGAGAGAGACCGCGCCGAATAAGGACGATCATGTTTGCCAAAGAGCGACGGGGGAGAGGCTTTTCTTTCGGACGCTTTCAGGGGGTCTATAGCTTTGATGCGCTGCTACTTCCTGACGCGGCTGTTGAGGCTTTTTCGGGACGTTTTGTTTTGGCTGCTTTTCGATCAAGTGGCCAGTACTTTGTGGGTCGGCTGGATGGGTGATAACTTTTGGGAAAGATCGTAGACACTTTCTTTGCCGAGGGAGCCGAGCGTGGATTCGCTCGAAGGGATTATTATTATTGTGCTTTACATTAAATATTTACCTTTAATTTTCCGCGAAAAGCAGTAATTAAAAAAACCTAAATTACCCAACTCAATCCTCTCAGTTTACCAACTCGCCGTTCGCCAACTTTCGAGCTCCCCTCTAATTTTTCACCCAAAATTAGCCTCCCCGTCCCGTCCGTAAAATATCACCGCTCCGAGCATTTATCGGCGTCGAAAGCCCCTGCAAACTTTCCCGCAACGAGCGTATAACTCTCCTCTCGTTTCACAATTTCCCCGCGGATATAATGTGCCGCGAACGCCTCGTTTTCCAGCGGCGACGGCGACGCGTCGAAAACGCCTGTCTCTAACTGTGCAGTGCTCTCGGCGTGTGAGAACGGCGGAAACAAAGAGGCCGACGACGGTAACGGTGTCGATGTGTCGTCGCGCATCGGGCGGACCGTTAACCGGAGTCTGACGCCGCCGCCGCTCTGCGCGTCTTCGCGTTTAACAGAGATGACTTCGCGCGAATGCAGGGGGGGCCTTTGTTCGGAGTCTCCGATGGCCTGGAGCTCGTAAAACCGTTGCGCGAGAGATTCGAGATGCCGATAGGCGGGGAGTTCTTGTCGATTAATGATTTTCGCCGGGCTGCGATAAGGCTCTGCTTGTTAGCGCGGTGGGAATTGCCGGCTTTTTCTTGCCGCCGAGGAGTTTGGAGGTTAATTATAGATGGCTGTTTAATTTTTCATGTCTCGTACGGAGCGAAATGTCTCGATCGATATCGTAGGAGTACATTTTTAAGAATACTTTGTATAGCTTTATTTTGCCAGCCGATCGACGTTCGTTAGTTCCTAAATCTCTTTCGTTTATTTTATCAAAGCTTTTCGATCAAAATGACGCCTCTTTTTTCAAAAACTCCGCTAACAAAATTGCTTTCCCCGAAAAGGTTAACCCAATTCGCTTACGTAAAATATATAATCGTACACCAACTTGATACTTTTATAAACAGAAGAATTCAGTTATATAAAAACAGGCATCGTTTCGGCATCTATTTTTCTAGCGCAAACGCTTAAAAGTCGGCGGATCATAACTGAAGCCCAACGATAAAGAAACTTGCCGCGTCAGGCGCAACATTTTCGTCTGAAAATTTTCAGACAAAACAGCCTCGCGAGCGTTAAAAATATCGCTGCAAATGCATTTCTATTGCATTTTTCATAAAGCGCGCAGTTTTCTGAAAAAAAAAAAAAAAAAACAATGAAGCCCGGAAAAATAAAACCCCCCATTGTTTCGTCTCCGCGGTAGCACGTTTTACGTTATAACAATTATACGCACGTCGTCAAAACAAAAGCATTCTAAATTAATTTTAACTCGCAAAACTTGCCTTTACTACTCGTAAATATTTTACTGACCGCCGTTAAAACGTTAATGCATCGTAAAAACGCACTCCAATTCGTGCCCGGCGGGGCTTCTTCTACTTCTTCGATCCTAGTTTTTTGTATAACGAAACGTTGAAAAATATATCATAGAGAGCGAGGAAAGAAGCCCGACCGAATCGGGAAAATATTTCGTGCATCTGGGAGAGAGAGGCTCCAGTTTCCTGCAGATCGAAGGTATCTGCATTTTATTACGGTCCCGGTTTGCTTTCGTTTTCTGAAAAGCCCCTCGGAATCGCAAAAATTCCGTTCTACTCCCTCGGCCTTTTACGACGGCGAGCCGAAATAGTCGGACAATAATTTTATGACGCAACCGGCTCCTTGCAGATTTTTCAATTTTACGCGCGGCCGTAAAAGCGAGGCTCTTTTTCGCACTTTTCGAGTTTTCGATTCAGGCATTTTCTTCGCTTGTCTCGAAGGCTGACTTATGATTTCGTTGCGGAGCCTCGAGGATTCACTTTTCTAAGGTTGCGCAATGTGCTTATGTAAAATATTTCTGAAATCACAATAGAGCCATTTATTTTCTATTACATCTTCGAGTCAATAAAAGGCTGCACCGAAAGTGATATATCAAAGCTTCGTGATCGGGAGTAAAATTGTTTTTTGTAAAAATTATCAAAAGAGAAATGTAGCATACTGAAAAAAAATAGTCAAACAAGATAAATGCACAATTAAAGACCAGTACTAGTGAATTAATAAAATATGATATTCATACAATAAAATGGATTTGGTTATGTATATTATCATTTTATGTTTGTATTCTAAATACAAAAAGATTACGTAAACAGACACGCACAAAAATTAGATTTAATATTAAGATTTCCCTTCTACTCTTAATAAATAAAATTCCATTATCCGAATACCAAACACAATTCGCCCTTCGAGCAACCCTAAAAACTTTCCTCGCGCAGACGAACTGAAAAAAAAACTCTTCTCCAATAATTGTTCATTTTCAAATCCCTCGATTGACACATCACGAGCATTACATCCACCATTCGCATTCTCATTTTTCAGTAGCGCATAACCGCGCGTCAAGTAAAAGCGAGCGCGATTTGAAATTTACGGGCTTGCGAAAAAGCTCGCTCGCGATCGACGCGGCCTACTTGCTCCCTTACCATGAAAAAAGGAAAAGTTGTAAAAACGGGGACGGCGCGAATCCCCTCCCACCTCCCCCCATTAATTGCGTCGGGGAGAGAGAGAGAGAGAGAGAGAGAGACTTCGCTGCGCGCATCGACAGCTCGTCAATGCGGAGAGCGGGAATATCGGACTCTCTCTCTCTCTCTCTCGTGGCCGGTTATTATTAGAGACGCTTTTAGCCCCCGGAGATCCAGTTTCCCCTCCCGTTCTCTCTGTCCCTCTTGACTTTTCCGGGGAGCTGCTGGTGTGCGCGCGCGCGCGTGGGTGTGCTGCTCCTTTTCACGAGGATTTTCCGGCATCGAGCGTCTCCTTTGAGTCCGAGAGAGAGGAGACTCTCGCGAGCTGGTATAATTTATTCCGAGCCGCGAGTAATGAGGTATTTTAGTGGCTCTCGGCGGAACGTGTATTTTGGCGCTGTAAATTGCCCGGGACGCGGTTTTGAAATGGTTATTTTTCGAAACGTTATATATTGCCGCTCTGGAAAGTTTTTGGAGGTATTGATTATGTGCGGGGATCGTTGCCGGATTGTTATTTACCGTTTCGCGCTTTCACTTATACGACTTGGGCAACTGCGCCGCGGAAAAGCGGCTCGAAAACTGAAAAGGCAGAAAGTGACATTTGAATTTTAGTTTCCAAGTGGAATACACGCCGAAGTTCCGTTTAAGCAAACTTATTTAAAATGCAGAAAATAGCTGCTTTCAAAGGTGCGGGGAACGTTTTCATTTTAAAATTCCCAGCGAGTCGGGCGAAAGTTACGGGTCATCGAGACGGGGAAGAAACTTTTTCCCCGATTTATGAATATCTCATAAAAGTTCGAAAATACGTTTTCCATTTCATCCGCGGAACGTATCCTGGCCAAGTTTTCCTCGCTTCGTGTACGAGATTTGAAAATCAGTCGAACCCCAGCCGGCGGTTTCTAATTTTCAATAAACTCTTCGACAAGACACTTCTCCTCCCCGATTGAAAACAGTTTCAAAGAAAAAAAATCCGGATCAACAGAATTTTTCAGTGTCGCATAGTTACCTGCCCCCGAAAAAAAGAACTCGGGATCGCTCGCGTCCTTCTATTTCGAGCGTCGCCTCGTTCGAAAAGAACGCGACGCCCCTGCCGTTATGACAAACGGCGCCGATCCCTCAACGTCTCTCTCGCCGTATACATTTTTCATCCTCCAACCGTCTTTTCCTCGCCCGCACTTCCCTCTCGTCTCCGATTTCGCCCCGCGGCCCCGCGCGTCGATTTCGAATTCTGCGGGTGGATTCTTGTTCGCGCTTGGCGCGCCGGCACATGCGAAACGTTTATTGCGCGGGGGAGAGAGACTGTTCTTTATGCTTATTGGGAAAATATGTATTAGGAGCCGGGTGGTTTTTTTGCATTCCGATGGCGAGCGGCCCGGAAGAATGGCACTGGAAGTGGAGAGCTGTAGGGATTAGGGGTTACGTGGAGTTCCTTTATGGAATGCGGAGGCTGCTCAAGGGGGTTTATTGTTTTTGCTTCGGGAATGTTTTATTCGAGAAATGATTCTTGAATCTTTCTCCGACGTTGATCTCTGATTTCAATTTTAATTTAAGTTGATATGCTTAGAGGTTTATTCTTCCGCTATCGCACATCGACTTTACTTTGTTAAAAATAATTTTCTGCAAATATGAAATATCGCTTGAAAAGCGATATTTCATTTTTGCCTCGCGTCGAAATAAAAATACGTCGTCACTTTAACGGCGATCGGGCCTGAAGAAAAATTTAGCGTCCAGTATAGAGACGAAACAGCTCGAGGAACGCGGCCCCTTAACTGCAAATCGAAAAGGAAGGCGCCATTCTTCCGAGCCTTCCTCAATAAACGCCCTCGCACGTGGCTTTCTGAGGGAGCTCATTTCCTTAATGCGCGAAGGGCAGGTTTTTTTATTCGTTCGGGATATCGGGCGAGCTCTCTTTGTGCATCGGCTCGATTATCGGGAGTGCCGGGATTAGGAGCGCGCCGGAATGAAAATGCGGATGGAAAGCTCGCGTCGCGTGGGTGTTTAGGCTGCGAGTTTCGGCTTGGATTAGGAGGAAAGGTGCGGTTGAGATGCTCCTGGCCGTATACTTATAAATATGGAGATGATTTTAGTGGGGCACTACAGGCGTGGATGCGTTCGAATAGTCATTCTTTATTTACTGAGGGCAAAATAGAAAATTGAACTGGCGTTTTCCGCGTTAAAGGTGCAGCGTTTCAACAATGTACGAGAGTGGCTTTCAAGGATAACGTTCTCTCTTAAACATTACTGATCAGAAGATTTGAATGCTGCTTTGATTTAGGATACTAAAATATTCTTCTCCTTCAGCTTCTGAAGGAAAAAAAGCTAGCATTCTCAGCACCAAAAATCCCGCAAACAGTTTCACTTACCCGGCATCCTATATATAAGCGCCCCGACAAAAAGGTTCCCCGAACAATCGGCTAATTGTAAGAAAATCGAAATCCCACGTGAACCATATCCACGTAGGTCCAAACAATAGGTCGGCCAGCCAACCAGTTCCATTGTCCTCCTCCCGTGGCAACCCTCCTCGCTGCTGCTCCTTCTTCCTCTCGACTTTCTCTCTCTCCCGAGTCGAGGCAGGAATCTCGCGTCGGTCGCAATTGACGAAAAGGAAAAAAAGGCGCCTCTCGGCGCTCGCTGGTAATAATAATAACGACGCGAGAGAGCGGATATCACGTGAGCGGAGGGCGATGAGAGAGGAGCCGCACGTGCGCCAAATGCGTACGACTTCCTTGATGCAGGCTGCCGACGCTCGCTCTCGAGTGTCTCTCCGCCGAGGAGGGAGGAAGGCCAAGGCGGCGCCGAGGCGAGGGGGCTGTTGAGAATATTTTCGGGGATTTCGAGGCTACGCTTGCTGGCTTCTCGCCGGATAAATTGTTGTTCGCTCGCGCTTTTTCGCCACGGATACTTCTCGAATAAACTGCGAGTTAAAGGCGCTTTTTGGGATTGGTAAAAGCTGAGTTTATAATAAAAATAATTAAATTGTAAACGTCAGTTGCAAAAAAGTATATATAATATATAAAATAATAGAGTTTGATAAAAATGATTTAAATTTTAATACGTCCTTCGGGTTAACTGGGCAATATTCTTTCCTACATATAAGTGCGGCGGTTCCGGGTGGGCTTTTTGTTTTACGGCCTAGAGGGAATTATTGTAGGTCGAAATTCGACGTTTTACTGCATAGGGTTGTAAATGGGTTTTACGGTGTGGAAAATGCGGTCAATTTCCGACTCGCGTCCTTTTGTTCAATTTCATTGTACTTTCGACCGCATTAAAAGTTATTAGGGCGGTGGCTTTTACGTTTTTGCGGAATCGCCTCGCCCGGAATTGAGATTTAATTCCCCAATCAAGACCGAACTCCCTATTTAACCTCGGAATTTCGAATGCGAGCGTGTGTAATTCTTATTTTACACGATTGCAGGAGATGGAAAAGCGTATACCTATTTGCAAACTGTCGATATCCTCCGTTGACTAATGAATCGATTCGACCAGAAATAAAATGCGTAATTGACTAAAGGAGAGTGAATCGATAAAGTGGAGGAGCCTTAAATCAAGGCAATTAAGCTCTTCCTTAAAATACCCTCCGAAACCCGGTTGCCGCGGCGTAAGAACTAATTAGCATTAGCTCGTTTAATAACTCACCACTCGAGTAAGTATTGCGAAACGTCGATCTGTCGCACTCCGTTTCGATTTCGCGGCGCGCACCGCGAAAACCTGAAATCTCGCCGTCGATTCGCATGCAATTATCCGACTGCCTTACATATTATAATCCCTCGCTTCGGTCATTCAACAAAAACATATCGAGTGCGCCTTTCCCGAGCCGAGGTGAAAATCATGCATAATTTATAAGAGCTCGAAGAAATTAAAGCCGGGGAGTCTAGCCGATCGGAATCGCATGTACTTTCCATCTCGAGTAGGTATTATACGAGTACGTACGCAGGAGACTTTCACTCGAGTCGCGGGCAATCAGCATCACTTGAAAGCTCTCGCGCGATACTGGCGGGGGGAGGTATAACCTTTCGCACGACTGCCTGCCGTAAGAGCTGAACAAATAGGCGCTCGATTTTCCTGGATTCGAGGCTTTCCTCCGTCGTCGACGATCGACGGTGGGATCTTGAGCTGTTTAACGCGCTTGCCGTTAGATATATTTGTTTTAACGAAATGAGCGGGGAAATATGTAAGTGATGCGAAAACGAGGAAGAATTTTATGGGATGTTTATTAAGGACAAGCAGGCTTTTTCAACATTTTATACAGTTTAAACGCTTTTCTCTCGAAAACCCGAGAAAACCCGTTTTATTT
Organism: Ormyrus pomaceus; assembly: GCA_900474385.1. Lineage (NCBI taxonomy): Eukaryota > Metazoa > Arthropoda > Insecta > Hymenoptera > Ormyridae > Ormyrus > Ormyrus pomaceus. The sequence continues at coordinate 125,725 of UCOM01000116.1, forward strand.
AACAAAATTAAAGTAAGAAAACATTCGCCGCCACTGGCATTTACACTCGCTTAAGCTTTAAGTCCGCCCCGACCGTCAGCTTAATCCATCGCAGCCGAAACTTCCTCCCCCCCTGCACACTTCATAAAACTTTCCAATCCTTTCCTCTCCGTGCCATTAAACCCTGGCCATTTTTCCGATAGCTCGGAGCCGCGTCGGTCTCCCGGCTTAAAACCGAGAGAGGGAGAGAGAGAGAATAATCCCGTCCGCGAAAGAATACGGAATTCCAGAGCCGCCTCGTGGAAATTACCATTAAAGCCAGCAGCCGTCGCTTTAAAGCAAGTTAATAATGCTCGCGAGCCGCCGCCAACGATTTAAAAAACGCGAAGGGGAGAAAGGGAGGAGGAGAAGGACGCCTTGCGGGAATGCGTGCGCGGGGAGCGCGGAGGGGGGGAGGGGGGAGGACAGATCGGCCATTGTGAGGAGAGGCTCTTAGACGCCTAATCCGCAGGAGGATGGAAAGTGGACGTCTCTCGGCTGCTTTTGTGCTCTCGTTGGCCATTATTATTGTAATTATGCCTCGTTGCGGATATTAATTCGCTCGTTCGAGGCGCGGTTTCGGGTCTAGGCTCGCTGCTGCGCCCTTCTCAAATTTTAATTGCCCGTTATTAAGGTATATATCGCATTCGGAACGTGAATAGAAAGCGCGGGTATAAAGAAACTAAAGACTCGAGACAGACGCTTAAGAATGCTTTTTGGTTATATTGATTTTTAAACGCAGTCCTATTTTCTGCCAGGAAAAGAATAAAGTACATTTAGCAAAAAAATTAAAATCTTAACAAACAGCCAATTGACTCATCAGCAGTCGATGCAACGCAGATGTATCAGAAGCTTCCTCGAACGAATAAGCAGCTAATCGGCGCTGCCAGTCCCGTTGCTCCTCCTTGCAAAAATCCGAAAAATTACAGCTCTCTCTCTCTCTCCCCGGCAAAAAAGGCGGCATGAAAAAGCGGAGAGCCGTCCGGGGTACACATTGTACTTACGACATTAGAGGCTCCTCCTTATCTGCTAACTAGCGGTCGCGTTCGGCCGCATAAATAAAAGGCCTCTCTCCTCCCGTCGATTCCCGCATTTAAATTCCCGGGGCGCTGCGCCTAACGAGCGCCATTCCCATCTTAATATTCCGATAAGTCGTCCTTCCAGTTTCTCGCGCGAAACGCCGCGGCCGCCGTACGTATACAATTACTCGCGACTCTCGTCGGGCTTTTTTGCGCCGCCGTCGAGAGAAAGAGCCGCCGCCTTTTTCGCCCGGGAGGGAACGCGAACCGAAGCTGCCTTCGAGAGGATGCGTGCCGATGGGGGGTTCCGGCGAGGTTCCTCGATCGATTTCGGCGGGGCTTGGATTTTTTTAAGGGCTCTCGAGTGCCAAGCTGGGATACATTGTGCCTGCGAATTGTAGTGAGGAATTAGCGCTCGGTTTTGTGAATTCAAGCTGCATAGGATACATGATGGTATAGTTTAATATATTTATGAATCGGTACATATAATATTCACAATTATGTATTCCACAGTATAATAATTATAATATTCAGATTTGAAAATATAAAGATGACTTTTGAAACTCACTGAATAATTATTCAACCATATTTTTCAAACAACCTTCGAACTACTTATATTAACGAAAAAGCTAATATTTATTAATTTTCTAACTTTATCTCATATATATTTTAAAAAACTTTATCATCCATGAATACTGCGCTATAACAATACGAAACTTTAATTACGGCCATATTCAATGAGGAATATATACTCCGAGGATCAATACTCCCTCTATACCGAAGCCCATCATAGTTTCCCAACACAAAAGAGCAAAAAATCCCCCGCAGCTCTCTCGCAGAGGCGGAGAGCTTAAAAATCGGGGCTCGATATTAACTTTTTTACACTTGTCACTTTAATTGCGAGCGATAAACTTCGTGAGAGCCGACGCACACCTTTTTTACCTCCCTCCCACAGCCGACCCCGTAAAACCAAAGAGATTCACGCGCTTTTACACCCCCGCAGAGTTCGCTCGTCACGTAACGGAAATCGCGGGCGAAAGAAATTTTATTAAAAAAGTTCGCGTGTGTGTATATATACGCTCGCTTTTTTTTTTTTGTTTGGCGAGCCGAGAGTTTCTTTCACTCGGCATTTTCCGGATCGGATTTTGTGGCTCTGGGTCAGCGGTGCGCGGAATACGGACGGCGAGGAATTGCTCCTTTTATAGGTGCGCGGAAATTTTTTGAATTAAATTCGGTTTTAAGTGGCCTTCGGCGGCCGAAAAATTAGCAGCGGAAGCGCAATCGAATGAAAGGCTTTGAAAAAATTGAAATTTGCACGGATACAAAGGGTGGTAAAATGATTTTTTTTAATTAGTTTTGCGTTTGAATCTATATGGATATATAAAAGTAAAGACTTGTGTCTCTATAAAAATTTTAAATAACGATCAAACCATATTTAAAAATAATTTATATTTAATTAAGATCTTGTCCTGCAAAGAACAACGTGAATCATCAAACTTTTTCTCAATTTTAATGACCCCCTCATTTTACAAGCTATCAAGCGGGTCAGGTTAACAGCACTTTCGATCTCTCATCGCAATCTTCCTTTAACGCTTATAGACCATTATAAAAAAAGGCTATTCGCAAAATCGGGTTACTAGCCGCCAAAGTGCGCAGCGGCAAAGTGCCCTGCTTTCACTAATTATTGCGTTAGTTACGCTTACAGCCCCCCGCTTCTCCTCGCTTAATATGGTCCCGGTAATTTTTTAACAGCGCAAATACGCTAAAAAAATTGTTTTTCGGCCGGAGCGAAACGTCAAAAGTGTGCGGCCTTTGACAGCGCTTAACCGGGGGGAAACGCAATTTCTGATGCTCGCCGAGGAAATTAGAGCAACCTGCTTTCAAAATTTTGTTGAAATAACACAGCGTCGCTCATTGCGAGGATTAAATTAACCCTGTATTCGAGTTTGAAATGTAAGTTGACAGGTGGTTTTAAGTCGCCGAGTTTGTCCGTTTGAAAATAATTCGATTCTCAAAAATTAAAAGTCCTCTCGTGGCTTTTACGAGAACGTTATTTAAAAGAAAGGAATCCTTTTGCCTGGGCGTATATTCTCCTAAAAATAAGGTACCTACTTTCGAAGCTTTTTATTAAACTGCCTTGCGTCACGCGCGACTCGAGAATATCCCTTTAAATAAATAAATATCTTATTTTCCGCGCGAAGCAGCGAAAATTCTTATCCTCTTTCCAGGTGAATTCCCCGGCCGCCGAGCGTACAAAAATCCTATACTCTTATAAAAGGATTTCTTTATTCAGATACTACGTAAATTCCTGTAAGGTTTCCTCCCCCGCAAGAGAGGATCCTCCATCCGAAAAATCCCTCCAACTCCGGAGCCTCGCCTCTAAGAAAATCACACTTCAGCCCGAATAAAACATCACCCCTTTCCTCCCGGCCGGAAAAAAGAAGCGAAACTCCATGATTCACGCGGCGTGGCGCGTTTGCTTTGAAAAACGATCCGCGCGAAATCCGCGCTTCCGATCCCGAAATCTCGAGGAGGAGCATTACTCAGCTAATGAGCTTCGGGGGCTTGAATTTGCGCTCTTTGCGCGCGCGGGGGCTGATAAATGGAAGGAGTTTTCCTTTTTAACGACTCGCGCAATTAAGGGATGAAAAAGTCGACGTTTTCGTTTATATACCGGAGAGCCTCCCGAGTTTATTGGATTAGGCTGGGGGAGTGGGACGCATGGGAAACTTCGGGGGGCTTTGTCGAGATGGAGAGAACGTGTAAGCAGGGGACGGATAATTAACGAAATTGCCGGATCGAAGTCGCTCGAGTCGGCACGCCCGGTGCGGAAAAGAGGTGTCGGCGCGGAGAGTTCGCTCGATTGTCTTTGCTTTATGCTTTTTGATAGAAAAGTTTTCTTTATTAATCGAGGACGGAATTAGGGCGGAAAAACTTGGGAGTGTTACGTACACAAATAGGTGAAGCGGCAAAAATCTAACTTTGAGAAACGCTCTTACAGTTCTCTGAATTTTTAAAGTTCGCCGAGGCAATGAATAGTTCTGCGAATAATAACTTAGATCCGGCCGAAGCCATTCCCCAAAGATTCCTCATGAATAAACCAACGGGCGAACTTGCCGCCTCGTAATAAAACTTCCAACATTCATTAATTACGCTTCCCTCGCCGATCGAGCCACTCGCGGCGATATATTCCGTGCAAAATTTCTCAACGACAGCTAGAGAGCTGATCCGGCTAGAAAAGCGGGATATATACGTATCCCATTTAAAATTTTCGAGCTCTCCGCGCGCGGTGCAGCGGCGTTCCGTTAAAAGTCAGCTGGCGGAACTGCGCGCGCGCACAGTTAACAGTTATTACGGCGGGTAATGAAAAAAAGCGAGCGGTGCGCCGCGCTCTCTTCTCGCGCAATTAAACGGCTCTCTCTCGCGCCGCTAATGGAATCGGCCGAATTGGAAATTGATATAACGACGCCGAGTGCACGCGTCTATATATACTTTGTTTTTCGCCTGGATTATTCGTGAAAATGCCGCTTCATTGTATACGTCGGTGAGAATGGGCTTGCGTAAGCTTCCTTGTAAATAAAGCAGTAAAATCGTTACGGGAAAGGATGAAAAAAGAGGAAACGTTAAAATTTTGCGTCGAGGCTGATTAAGCGGCAAAGAACACTCATCCTGCGACTTGCGTTTTGTTCTTATACCTTTTTAATTACTCGGCGCGGCGCGGAATGACGCGCGGCTTCTCGAGTAATGTGAATTGCGGAATAATATACTTTCGCGAAACTACCCGGCGAAGCGCTATTTCACGTACTTTTACGGTCCGACGCTAAATCCTCGTCCCAAAATCCGAGAGAGCGATAATTCATCGAATATCCTTCCTCCCCGTAAATTCCCATCAGCGGGCACTTGTCGTCGTCCCTCCCCTGCCCCCTCCCGCGTCCATCCTCATTAGCCTCCTCGGGCTTACTCTCCTCGTCGGCGTAATAACAAGCCGCGAACCGCAAACTCTCGGGAAGAAAGAAGGAGGAATCGCCAGTAGGTATAAGGTCGCTGTACCGGAAGACGCGATTCGCTGGAAATTGAAGTACGCTCCTCCGACGCGTTATAAAGACGTAAGCTTTGCGCTCTTTTGGGGCAGGGATTTTTTACGCGCCGTGGGGTGGAACGTTTGGAGTTGGGAGGGAATCGCGAAGGCGGTTCGCTTTTTTGGTGGGATTCGGACTTGTGCTGTTCTTTTGGTGCGCGGAGAAAAAGGTTCTTGAAGTAAGCCGAAAAATTACTATGCTTATATACTGCAAATATATTGATACGAATTTTCTTTTGATAAAAATGTGTTTTATTAAAAAATATACGGTGTCACTTGGTCCATTGTGAATCGAGATTGATAATCAGTGATCTAGAAAGTTCCCAGCTCGTCGCATTTGCAAACAGATTGAAAAACCGTAGAAGCGGCGGCGAGAAAGAAGTCTCTCAAAGAAGGAGCGCGGAGATCCTAGCATCGCGATGCTCTTTTAATGAGTTTGCGAAAAGGTCGAAGAAACGCGCGTCACTTCTGGTGCGCCTCTCGTCTCTTTCCCATCGCATTGTTTCGAAAAACAAGTATGCAGGAGGAGTTTAATTTTTCGATTTCTCGCTTCATTCGTACAATTATGAGTAATCGATCTTTCCTCGCGGAATGAATTGCGGCGTGGCTTTCATTCAGATGTAAAAATAGTCGTAGTAAGATGTGAGAGAGAAGCTCGAGAAAAGGTATCCGCCGCAACCTCTGCCAGAGCTCTTTGAGGCGCACCGAGAGAGTACGGAGCTTTCTTTAATTAAAATTTTTCTTTACAGCTCTTTCGCCGCTGCTCGCATTTTTTTCCGTCGGGAACATTCGTTATTTTTCTTTTGGCTCCAAGGACTTTAGGAGCCGAGCAAAATATGCAGCGCTATTTTAACCCCGCAAGTATATATGTATATATAACAGTAACAGAATTTTTTTTTTCATAAAAATAAATTCTAAACAGTACGATGGTATTTACCCTCTTGGCGAATTCTTTAATGAAACGTTGGGATGCCTTTAAGCTACTTTTTTCTGCCTCTTTGTTTGTATAAAAACGGGAAAAAACTTTGAAGAGTTATTTAAGATCGAATGCCGCCGATACTCTGATAAAATAATTATCCACTTTCCTTTCATATTAAAACGAATTTCTCCGCTCCTGAAAAATCGTACGTTCCTTTTTTTTGTTCGCCTCAATTTCCGTTATCATTTTTCAGTGGCCACTTGTTATATTCTTGCTCAGATCCTTTTTAATCGGGAGAACAATTTTTCATTCCAATTTCCTTCGAGCAAAAGCATTCGAATAAATTCTTTTCCGACAAAGGGAATTAAAATCTTTTTTCCGCAGTCCGCGCTGAATTCCAAACCTAAATTCGAAATTCAATTCCCCCCCAAGCTCCGATAAAGAACCGGCCCAAACTCTCCGCTAAGCGGCGGTGGAAAAATTCGACGAATCTGATTTGCTCGAGCGCGCAAAGAACGTATACCGTTTCGCCGACGTAGCTACTTATCTCGCCCCCCTCCCTCTTCTTCCTCCACTGTTTCTTCTTCTAAGCGGTCGAGTTGGCAGGATCTCTCGGTGCGCTTCCTCTGGCCCGCGGCGGCGGCGGCGGCCTCGTTGAATATTGCAGCGCTGCGCCGCCGAGCTGAAAAATCCCGAGAGCTGGTATGTGCGGCTGTTGACGCACCGAGGTTTCTCCGTGCTTTTTTCCGAAGCTGCACGGGATTATTTTCATCGAATCGCGGCGGAACGAGGCTGTACCGGCTGAATTATTGAGATTTTTAATATTTCACGGAGGGGATTCGCGTGGGTGTTTGTGGGTTGGGGAGGGTAGCTTGTAAATACGGTCTTATTCTTTTGCTTTTCGACGAGTTTTTAACGAATTTGTGGCGAATTATGGATGAGGTCAAAGGTTTGGGGGTTATATGGAGTTTGGAAAAAGATAGCTGCTCATAATAAATCATGAATTTTGTTGCACGTATAACGATGACTTTAAAACAATAATTACACGCGCTTTAACGCAATCATATAGTCGTTCATTTTAACTAGTAATGATATAACTGAATTTTTTAAATTTAGGCTTGTTTTATGAATATATTACAAAATTAATTAGCAATTCTAAAGTTAACGAGGGAAAACTATTTCTTAATGCACGATATTCGGATGAAATTTGGATCTTATAACGCGATGCGCGAGGGGACATTAGTTCGATTAAAAAGGGAAAATTAAGCTCCTTAACACTTCTATCAGAACTGAAATTAGAAGGCGGTGACTCTCGCCGCGCGCTCCTGAAATATAATTGTCATTCGCATAATTTATTTTCACTTTTAGAAATCTAGAAAGTAGCTTTCTCGTAAATTAATGTTTATTACACTCGCGCACGAGCGCCTGCATTGTGATTAAAAATTATTTAACAACCTGGCCAAAGTAAGCGTGTACAGTTTCTTATCTCTCTCTCTTGCGAGCAGCGCAATTTGCTTTTATAAATCTGATGAAATTCAGCGTTTCTGCAGCGATATATAGGAAAATATTTGCCTTTCCTTTCGCCGCGTGGAATCGGAACGAAAGTCCGCAGCGTCGAAAATCGAGGTATATATAAAATTGCATTGTGTCGTCGCGCATTCATACACTCTTCGACTTCCATTCATCGCTTTCCTTCCGCCTCTAATCCCGTCTCTCCATCCCCGGGAAGGAACTCTCTCTTCCTCGGCGAGCAGCACTCGGCGAATATAATCTCTCCGTACATTATAATAAGCCGGCGATCCCGTTTCTCCCTCGAGGGCCATTCAAAAATTTCCGCGCAAACAAGCCAAAAGCGAGAGAGAGAGAGAGAGAGACGACTCTCCTCTCGAGAAAAAGCGGGCCAAGAGTCGGTGCCTCAGGTGCACCGCCGGGCACAAAAGCAGGCGTTAAATCCGCCGGTTAATCTTTGCAATTCTTCGAGGGGCTCCTCGCCTTTTTGCCCCCCTTATACTCTCTCTCTCTCCCCGCGCCTCTCGTTCGTCTCAATTAAGACCGACACGGCCTATTGATTTCTCCCCCCCCCCCCCCCTCCTCTCTCT